>JXCR01144993.1:827310-862160 GCA_002079205.1 Phalaenopsis hybrid cultivar | reverse complement strand
ACGATGGCTCTGATACTCTCCACTACCTTCGTCCCAAGCATCAAGGCAAGCTCCACCAAATTCCGAAATAACTTCAAGGTACGTATGTTCTAGTTCTTCCAGGTTCAAAGAAACCCTAGATATTTCCACAGTCTATGATTGCTCTAAACGGCATAATCGTACTCAGGCGGTGGTGCCTAGCGGCGGATTTAGGCGGTGGAGCTGTCGGAAGGATGGAGTACATCCTGAGTTCTACGAGAATGCTAAGGTGTACTGCAACGGCGAGCTGGTGATGACGACTGGGGGTACGCAGAAAGAGTATACCGTGGACGTGTGGTCGGGTAATCATCCTTTCTACTTGGGCAGCCGCTCCGGTCTCGTCGTTGATGACGACCAGGTGGAGAAGTTCCGGAAGAAGTTCGGTCAGCTATCTGAGCTCATGGAGATTCCTGCCCTCAAGGGTGAAATTGTTCTACCACAGAAGAAGAAGGCTGCTTCCAGCAAGGGTAAAGGCAAAAAGTAAAACGTAGCAAAACTAGGCCTCGTTATTTTTTATTTAGCACTGCTTCGTTTATCTCTTTTCACTCTGCAATGCCTAATGAAATTATTCATGTGAGGTAGAGAAAAGAGATAATGCCTTATGCGTTTGATTAAATACCAATTTGCAGTGCATTATCTGGAATTGTGTTTTTTTGNTCTAAACATCAATTCTTACTTGCATTCCACCTGATTTATGCACGAAGAGATGTATTTGGGGTTTTTAAAAGTTAATATGATGTTTTTCTTTTCATGTGCCGTGAGAGATTTAGGTGGCGTGTAAAAACTATAGTTATCGGATATGTAAATAGGTGATCAGTATGGGCTGGCATGCACGTAAATGACTCTTTAAGATTTTATAGATTAAGACGGACCCATAGAAGAAAATATAAAACATCATTTATATTTTTATGATATTTCAAGTATTATATCGCAGAAAATTGTAAAAGATTTATTATCGTAATCAGGGATGGAGTTTTCATAATGAATGGGCTTTTACTAAGGGTTGTCTTTGGTGCTTTTTTCGAGATATTATTTTTAAATCAATAGGACTTTGGAAAACATTAAATTGTTTGTTGTATAATTAGTCTAGGAGTCGGAAGATGAATCGAATGTGGTCATGCCGCCATTGTTTTGGATGCGGCCACGTTTGTCCGAACATACAATTGCCGCATGTATTAATTTCTCTCTAAAAACACAACCTATTTTACTGATAATTTTGAAGGAAATTGCCAGTGTTGTTTTCTCATGTCATTCAAAAATCAAATTTTATATAAGTTATTCCTATATTATTCTCCTAGGCAGCATTTTTATTTTGGAAGATTTACATACATGCCACAAATCTCTATATGTTTAACATCTAACACTTAAACTTTAAAATTAGCATTTATAACACTATATCCAAGCATGATAAGATTAATTTCACTTCTAAGACGTTGGTGATTGTGATATTTTTTATGATATGAAAAATTTTAGTTTTGTAGATGTAAAAATAACATTTCAGGTGTTAGATGTGTAAATTCTGAAGACGTGTGGTATGTATGTAAATGCCCCTATTTTATGTATTATAGGACTGCTTGTTAGCCTAGCCGAGATCTGAACTTATTTCAGTAACATTTAACCTTTGTACGATTGCCTGTTACGAGACAGATTTTCAGTTTGTTTATAGTTCAACATTCGTTTTGCAGTACATTCCTTTCATAATTTTTTAGTCCATTTCTTTCCTTTACGATATTGCATCTTTTTGCCTCTTTTATTTAATGAAATTGGCTGGTGTGGCCCTCATTTCTCAGAGAGAGAGAGAGAGAGAGAGAGAGAGAGAGAGAGAGGAGGAGGAGGAGAAATAATCACTTTTTTTTGTTCGTGTTCTTAACATTAAAATCATTTTGGGCTTGTAATTTTCTGGCAATCTCTCATAAATTTTGATCTGCTTTAAATTTAAAACCACCATTTTGATGATGATGACTCTACAAACTTTGCCGTGCGAGAAGACTGTGCTCACACGAAATAACACCCTAACCGGTGTTGCTTATAAGGATGACCCCACAATCTTTGCCTGGGAGCTCATGAATGAGGCCAGATGCCCTTCAGATACGTCTGAAAAAACTTTACATGTAAAAACCATTTTTTTATTATCTCATTGCTTTTATGAGCTTCGTTGCTAAACCTTTAAACCTAAAAATGATAACAGTCCAAGAAAAGCTTTTTTCTAAATTTGATCAAGCTTTTCTGTTATACATTTTTTATTGTTATCTCTTAACAAATGTTTCTTATTCTTGTTAACTACCATTACTTTGGCTGAAAATTGATCATTTTTCGTATTTCATGGTCTATACTCAATGCTCATTCAGCTCTTGCTCTTATAATTGCAGGCATGGATCGCTGAAATGTCTGCTCATGTGAAATCCATAGATAGTAATCACTTGCTTGAAGTTGGCTTGGAAGGATTTTATGCGTCCTCATCACCTTCAAAGTTGCCAAAAAATCTTACTGGGTTCCAAGTGGGAACTGACTTCATCTCCAATAATCAGATTTCAAGAATTGATTTCGCCACACTTCATTCATATCCAGATCAATGGTAAAATTATATCCATACTCTAAAAAAAATACAATTTTGATGGTAATTAAAAGTCTGTGCTTGAACGCGTAACAAATTAGTTGGAAACAATGTGAAGAATCTCAAAATACCGAGTTTGAGTAATCACCCTGTCCAAAAGAATTTGCTGGAGATCTCTATCATTTATTTTTTTCACTTTCGAATTTTAAATGTTTGGCAAGACCTTTCATTAGAAATTTAACATTTTGTCCGACGATACAATTTCATTGATTTTGTAATAAACCTTTGGGGCATTGTCAGGATTCCAAACTCCAGTGATCATGCTCAACTTCAATTCTCGAACAGCTGGCTTGATGCCCACATAAGAGATGCCAACAACATTCTCCATAAGCCGCTTCTTATAGCTGAGTTTGGCAAATCCATGAAGGATCCTGGGTACAGCAACTCCAAAAGAGATGCTCTTTTTCAAGCAGTCTACATTAAAGTCTACCAGTCTGCAAGAAGAGGAGGAGCAGCAGCAGGTGGCCTCTTCTGGCAGCTCCTTGTTGAGGGCATGGGCTCGTTAAAAGATGGCTATGAGATTCAAATGAATGAAACTCCAACGACGACAAGAATTATATGTAGCCAGTGTGGTCGGCTTCAGCACCTCACAAAATTGTATGCAAAGAAAAGTAGACATTGCAAGGCTAGAGAAGCCAAAGGCTATGAGAAATGCAGCTGATACGCGTTAACAAAATGCAGCTGCGTCATTTTAGGCTGCGGTTAAAGTTGACAGTGATACCATTTTAAGGTGGCTAACATTTTTCTTTGAGGCATTCAATTCATCTTTTAGAAAAAATGATTACTTGTTGCTTTTGATTATATGAACAATTGAGATGTTATGTTTTGCTAAGAAATATGTTATCAAGTACAATTGATTTGTGATACTATAGATTTTGTTACTCTATTTTGTTGGCTGGTATTTTTTTCAACCTTGTTGATGATAAATAACTCTGCTTGAACAATATCTTCCCTTCTGACTCTCCCATTTGCTGCTGGTAAGAACGATTTTTTGCTAATTATGCATGCTTGTATAAATAATCTCCCTTCTAGTTGGCCCATATAGTTTGAAACGTTGTGTTTTGACAGGAGTTTAAGACTTTAAGAAACAAGTCGAAAGACCAGCGAATGTATGAGAGTCGGTAGACAGACATTACCCTTATATAGAGTAGTAAAACAAGCAATGAATACATTATTTCTTATGAGGAAATTTAAAAAAAATAAAAAAACACGGGATATAGCTCAGTTAAAATAACTTTAATGAGGTAGATATGATTAATAAAAGGTCATACATCCCCGTTTCATAGAATGTGTCAATATAGAGCAGTGATACAAGTTATTGTTAGTATCGTAAGTGATGATGACACATGAAAGTTAGAGGGATGGATGGAAGAAGTGATCTTTTGTCTTTTACATAAAGATGAAAATTGCATGCCACAAAAAAAAAGTCAAATTAGTTATTGAGGACAATCGAATCGGACAACCCTTAAAGGTGAAAGCAATACAAAGTATAGTTGCGGGATGAGGGGAAAAATGTAATGTTAAGAGTCATTGAAGATGGTCAAGTTGGTCCACTCTTGTAGGCGAAGAAGACACGAACTAAAGAAAAAGAACAAGGCGATATAAGAAGATTGATATAGGAAGATTATGGAGGCTATTGAGGATGGTTGTGTTGGTTACTCATGTTGGATGGAATAGGCACTGAGGGCTTCAATTGATTCACAAAAATGACACAGCGGAAAATAAGAATGTTGATTTGAGAAATCTGAAACAAAAGAAATCGAATAGAAGCACAACAAAGTAATATAAGAAAAACACACCAGAATTTACATGTAAAAACCCAAGAACGGGGAAAAAATCACGGACCTACACCACACCAAAAAATTCACAATGAATGGAAGAAATGCACATAAAAACACACTCAAATCTTCTCTCTACAAGCACTGAAATTTATAGAATATCACTCCAAACCTTCATCTCAATTGCACAAGAGAAAGCCCTCGCTCCGTAATTGCCTCCCCACAATTCACCTTTGCAAAGAAGCCGATTGAGAAACATCACATGTGAGATAATCCTTCTTTGATTTTAAACGAGGGATTAAATTCCCAAACTGTAGAGGAAAAACCTTCGGCATGACCACGCCGATACTCAGTATAAATACTCCATTTGCTTTATCTACTGCATGATCACAAGAGAAGCGACTGGCGTACTAACCTCAGTTGCGGCACAATCACGCCGCACGGCGTAACTACACTCGTTTCAGGCATGGCTATGCCATGTTGTAGCCATTGGAGTTTGAGTGCTAGGTGTTGTAGGCTCCACACTCCAACGATCTCCCAATTGGAGACTGATAGCACTTGACGCATGTCCACCAGAGCTGCATCGTCATTTGTACCATCTTCATAGTATTATATAGTAGTGTGGCTCACTCACTGTCTCAACCTTCCTGAATCCCAACTAAAGCCAAATACAACACTAATTTTTCGATAGTCACCACCTTAGCCAACATGTCCGCAGAATTCTAAGCTATATGCATCTTTTCCAAAAGCAACTGTCCATTTTCTATGAGAGTGAATAAAATGATACCTCAACTAAATATATTTTGTTTTGCATGAAAAACAACGTTCTTAGCAAGTTGAATAACAATCATATTGTCACTATGAAACTTTCCAATCCCCTGCTCTTTGCCTAATTCTATCATAAAACCCCGTAGCTAATCATCTCCTTGCAAACCTCAGTGATAGTAATATATTCAGCCTCTGTAGTTGATAGTGTAACAATCTTCTGCAGTTTAGAAACCCAACTCACCGCTGTGTTCCCCAAAGTGAATATATACGCTGTTGTACTTCTACTATCCAAATCTTCTGACAGATCTAAATCTACAAATCGCTGACCTGCACTTCCAAATACTTGAGAATCCACTTCATCGCCTCCCAATGATGTTTGCCTAGATTACCTATGTACATGTTGACCACTCTCACTCTATATGCAATATCTGGTATTGCACAAATCAAAACATACATCAGACTTCCAATTTTTGAAGCATAAGGAGTTCTCCCAATCGGTGCTTGCTCTGTTTCAGACTTAAGCGATAATTTCATAGATAGCTTGAATTGACTATTTAATGGGATGTAAACAAACTTTGCCTCACCCATATTGAACCTTTGTAGGATCTTCTCAACATTCTCTACATGATAAAATTTCAATATACCTGAACTCCTGTATCTGTTGATTCTTATCACAAGAATTTTTTTGATTGAACCTAAATCCTTTATCTCAAACTCATTTGATAATTACTCCTTAAGTCTCTGATTTTTTTCATATCAGCCCATACAATAACATGTCATCCACATATAAAAGAAACAAGATATATCAATTGTTAAAGTTTTGATGGAGCAACAGTAGTCCACCTGACACTTCAATCACCCATTATCTGATATGAACTTGTCAAATCTTCTGTATCATTGTCTTGGGGTCTGTTTTAAGCCATAGAGACTTCTCTTGAATCTACAGACCAAATCTTCTTTCCCTCGAATCTCATAACCCTGTGACTGCACCATGTATAATTCATCCTCCAGACCTATATGTAAGAAAGTTGTTTTTTATATCAATCTGCTCCAGATGTAGATCTTCATCTACCACAAAACTCATTGTAATTTTGACGATTATCATTTTCACCACAAAAGAAAATATCTCAATGTAGTTTACTCATTCATTCTACTGAAATCCTTTCACAGCAAACATTGCCATGTAGCATTTGTTGATATCTTAGTCTCCTTTCAACTTGTGAACACACTTGTTGTGTAGTGCTCTTTTGTCATCTGGTAATACAACCAAATCTTAGGTTCAATTTGACTCGAAGGACTGCATTTCATTATCCATAGCAAGCTTACACTCCTTTGAAACTTCAACTTGAGTGGCCTCCTTATAGCACTCTGGTTCATTACTTTCTATTAACAAAAAATAGTACAAAGAAGGAAAATATCTCTGTGTCAGTCAAATAGCTTTGCTGAATCTCCTGACTTCAATAACATGTGACTGAGGAACTTAAAGTGCTTCATCTAGTTAAACAAGTCTTCTTTTCTCTTCCTTCCTGATCATCGGTATCTTCTGCCTTACAATAATTGGACTCTTTAGAAGTAATTGACGGGAAATCCTTAGTTTTAATCTTTTTCTTGTATATCTCTATTTTATTGAAAATAAATTACCGCTCCTGATAAACTTTTGATTCAGATAATCCTAGAATTTGTATCTAAATTCTTCTTAGCCATAATCAATGAAAGTGAACTTGACGGATTTTGAGTCAAGTTTATGTATGAATCCTAAGTCAATTTGTATATAAACAGAACACTCAAATACCTTTAAGTAAAATAGATTTATCTCTTTTTCACTCTAGATTTCTTCAGATAAGCCTTCCTTCAAGGGTAATGACGAACCGCGGTTGATCAGATACATTGTAGTATTCAATGCTTTTACCTAGAATTGCTTTGGTAAGTATGTATGCAACCTCATGCTTTTGCCTAAAATTGCTTTGGCAAGTATGTATGCAACCTCATGCTTTTGGCATGCTCCATGATGGTTCTGTTCATGCGCTCAACAACTTCATTCTGCTATGGAATTCTTGGAATAGTAAACTCATGCATGATCCCCTATGAAACACATTAATTCATGAAACTTTGATCACAATATCTGTCACTGTTATCTCATCCGCGATATTTCAGCTCCAAGTTTGTCTCATTTTCTACAACAATTTTCTACTTCTTAAACATTTCAAATACGCTAAATTTTTGGTTTAAGTAAACTCATATCTTTCTGATGTGATCTTTAATAAATGTGATAAAAAGGTGGGAATCTTTAGTGAACTAAATTGAAGTAGGACACAATACATCAATATGCACTAACTTCAATTTCTTTGACTTCAATATTGACCCATTTTTGGAGCAGATAACTTTCTTCTATCTGTCATTTACATAATCTTCACAAAAATCTAAATCTGCGGATTTAAAACCATGAAAATTTTTCTTCGAAAGTAGGGACTAAATAGCTTTCTTATTCATATGGCCAAACATATGGTGCCACAAACCTGGATCCATCTTAGTTCCGAGCACATCAATGAAATCCATCATTTCATTGATCAGGTAAAAGGTGCCTTCAATATTGTCCCAAAACCATCAACATTGACCCATTGGTCATTTTCCACAAGTCACTTGTAAAATTAGTCACGTACCCTGACTTTGTCTGTTGGTTTATAGAGATCAAATTTCTCTTCAAATTAGGAACATGTATGATTTTACTCAACTTTTAAACTGTTCCATTTGATAACTTGATATCCACATCACTATTTCCACAATATTACAGGCTTTGTTGTCTCTCAAATAAACTTTCATTAGATCGTCGAGTATAATTTTTAAACACATCTTTGTTGGGGCATGCATGAAAATAGGCTCATAAATCTGCTATCCAAGATTCAATACTGATTAAGGCTAAACTAGGGAGTCACCTTGGATTTCGCCAGTGGAGGCATTTGAAAAGAGATTCCTTTCTTTTCTTCCACCACCAACCTTCCTTTGAGCTTTACAATCCTTTTTGAAATGTTTTTTTTTTCTTCCCATAGTTCCAACATTCTTCTCTGTCATTTCCGATCTGAACTTACCTTTTCTGGACTTGAATATGTATTTATCTACATTTCTGTCCAAATTAATTCCCTTATTTTTAACATTAAATGCAAAACCTGAAGATTTATCATTCGCCAACTTTCTATGAACTTCTTTATTCAACGCCAACCCTATAATGTTATCAAAGTTCAACTTCATGTTCCCAAAAGTTACTGTCGACCAAACCATCCCAAATGTTCGACAAGAAAGTCAGAATTAATGGTGTTCTAACATCATCATCAAATTTGATCCCACAAAACACAACTAGCTAGTTACAGTGTTAAAATTATTCAAGTGTCCAGCCATTGAACTGTCCTCCACCATATTTATATTGAATAACTTCTTCATCAGAAAAATCTTATTTGAAGCAAAATGTTTTTCATATAAGGTAGATAAAAGAATAATATAAGCTCATAACTCATGCCTTAATTTTAAGTGAAGTTAAATCTAATATGTATGTAAGTGCACAATAGTCACGACCCATTCAAGTTTCCAATCATGTTATTTTCTTCTAAAATATAACATGTTTTCGATCNTATATATATATATATATATATAACTCATGCCTTAATTTTAAGTGCAACTAAATCCAATATATATTACATATTTGTGATCAACAAAAAAAAAAAAAAGGATGCTCCATTTTAACACTTTGAGCACATGAGGTTGGTATCAGAATAAGAGCATAATCTTACATATGTAGTGCATCGAATTTATCTATATATTTTTAAAGTAATTGATGTCAAATTGAGTGAAAGTAGAAGTCCTTTTCTTTTGAAAGACTGTCATTTTCCTTTTTTATTTATTATTTTTGTAATTTTAATGAGCGCAGCTAAATGCATAGAAAAGGGGAACCCAAATATTTTAACACGGAGCGTTGATACAAATGAAGCAATCAAGCAAACCTCTTTGGGGCATTCTACCAAACACTTAACATGCAGTAACTTAATTAGACAATCCACATTAACATAATAAGATATGACGTTTGTTACAAGATAAAGACATCCTATGATAGAATAGAGATTAAGTTTGTGAGTCCATGAAAATATCTTGGTAGGCATAATGTACATTCCATTTAAATAAATACTCTAATTCCCTATCTGCTAGCATTTTATAAACAACCCACATAAAAATATGGAATAAATCATGAATCAGCAAAATCTAACAAGCAGTAACCAACAGCATCCAAGGATAGCAAATCTAGCAAGAAGTAGAGCAGGCAAAGCTTTGAAGGAAGAAATAGTAAGAAAGGGAAAATGGAAAGAGAATTTTGGCTTACTTTGGCTACTGTTGGGCAAGAATCGCAGCAAAAACAAGAAAATGTGTTGAATGAGTTCTTCATTCATGGCATGGGCGATGGCCTGAGTTGTGCCTCGGAGTCAGAGAAGAAGGGAAATGGGGTGTGCGAGGAGCTGCTGCAATCTGGCAATGCAGAGGAGTTCACGCGATTGGGGAACTGGACGAAGAACAAGTGTAGTAGATGGGTACTGTGTGTGGCGACGAGCTATGAGGTGGTCGGTAGTATCGCCCGAAGGTGAAGTGAGGTGACGGTGATGAAGGTGAACGGGGACGACAAATAAGTATCAATTTGAGTTAGGGTTTATATAAATATATACGAATTAAAGGGTATGTATGTAAATATTATATGGCACATACAGTGGAGGGCTATTTTGGTAATAATAGCCGAACATTCTTGATCATAGCTAACCGCTGCCTGCGAGGCAACTCCGAAGAGGCGCTGGAAGCTGACGATGGCTCTGATACTCTCCTCTACCTTCGTCCCAAGCATCAAGGCAAGCTCCACCAAATTCCGAAATAACTTCAAGGTACGTATGTTCTAGTTCTTCCAGTTCAAGGAAACCCTAGATATTTCCAGTCTATGATTGCTCTATACGCCATAATCGTACTCAGGCGGTGGTGCCTATCGGCGGATTTAGGCGGTGGAGCTGTCGGAAGGATGGAGTACATCCTGAGTTCTACGAGAATGCTAAGGTGTACTGCAACGGCGAGCTGGTGATGACGACTGGGGGTACGCAGAAAGAGTATACCGTGGACGTGTGGTCGGGTAATCACCCTTTCTACTTGGGCAGCCGCTCCGGTCTCGTCGTTGATGACGACCAGGTGGAGAAGTTCCGGAAGAAGTTCGGTCAGCTATCTGAGCTCATGGAGATTCCTGTCCTCAAGGGTGAAATTGTTCTACCACAGAAGAAGAAGGCTGCTTCCAGCAAGGGTAAAGGCAAAAAGTAAAACGTAGCAAAACTAAGCCTCGTTATTTTTTATTTAGCACTGTTTCGTTTATCTCTTTTGACTCTGCAATGCCTAATGAAATTATTCATGTGAGGTAGAGAAAAGAGATAATGCCTTGTGCGTTTGATTAAATACCAAATTGCAGTGCATTATCTGGAATTGTGTTTTTTGATTCGGAAAGTTAGGTAATGGCGATAAAGTGACGAAGTTTTAGCATCAGTTGCTGAGCTAATCGTTTGTTTCTGATGTGCATATGGCACTCTGAGGAAGCAATGGTATATAAAGGTGGTTTTTTTCATTCTTTAGAATTATCATGTTCTGTTTCTACCGGGTTGTGATTTGCGTTCTTATTTAATTGAGTTAAATAAAATTAGAGTGAAAAAAGCATGATTTTATACCTTTTTCAGCTGATTTGATCATGTACTTTCTGATCTCAGTTATTGAGCCCTTATTTTGTTGGGCCATTTGCGAGAGTAACTGTATGTCATTAGAAATGACATTTGTTAATGAGAAGACTGTGGAATTACATTTCAAGTTGGTGAGAGTAAATGTAGATCATTAGAACTGATATTTGCTGATTAAAATGCTTTGTGAGGTTATATTTGAAAATTCAGCAGAATTTCTTTTGCCTTGTTTCTTACATTGTATTATTGTTTGGGGAAATACAATGAGAGTCATTCTTAATTTGTGCTTTTATGTAATTAATTTTATTTTCTAATAGATTTCTTATTCAAATAGCTTTGATTATCGTTGTGATTATTCAAAAGTCTTCAGAAGGTATCTAATGTTGGATAAGTCCCTTACGTAAGGCTGCTAATAGGGCTCATTAATGCATGGGCTTCAATTTAGGAGGTGAGTAGATAATATTTTTGTTTTCTCGCATGCCTTCATGAAGGTTCAAGGTAAGTGAGCCTTGGAGCACATGTAGTGTCAGATAGAGTGTTCTCTAAAAATCACTGGAAGTGCTCACGGGCGCACAAGCTTTGGTTGGGTCGTTGAGAAGATAGCTTAGTTTTTCTATTCAAAAGTTTCCTTAAATGAGTCTCATAGGGCATTTATTCTTAGATTGAGTTTTCACTAAAAGCATTAGAGAGGGTCCATCAACATAAGCATATATTGAGTAGATAAGTAAACTGGATCTCCGCCTATTAAAAGCATAATGAATTGAGTCGATCTGTGATATATGCAACATTACTTGTGCAATTTGCTCAGCTGCTTTACTCCCTAATCCAACCTGTTGCCCTCATCGATCATTATCTTTGCCCTAATCAGCCCAATCAGCTTGGATATCTCTCCCTTTCTGACTTCATGTGTTGCCTTAGGTTCTGATTTATATGATGCAAAAGCTAGGGCATAACATACCTCTCCCTCTCCCTCTCCCTCTCCCTCCCCCTCTCAATTGTTTTGGTACTCCCATTCTGACAACTTTATTTGTTTACTCTCATATCCCTCACTTTCTCTTGAGCTCTACATATTTATTTATTTTTTTTCGTGCGCTTCACAATTGTCTCCGTCGTCCATCTTCTCGTCCTTGACACTGCTGCAAACAATCTTTTGATTTGTAGTCACCAGCCATCAATCATAGCATATCTATGTTTGCATATATCTATAATCGGTCTATAAAGATACATTAAACTGAGAAGATTTTCACCAACCTGTATAACCCAATGTTTCCGAAGTAGTCTTCACTCCCTGAGTGCATTGGCTCGGGTAGCTTATTTAAATAGTCATCCATTGATCTATACATGTTGAAAAATTCACATTTTATTCATATTGTATGCAAATGTTTACTAGATATTTTATATTCAATACAACTATTGCTAGTTTCATAATGCATGATATGTAAGCACCATATTTATTATATTCAATTAAGGTAATGTGCATGAGAGTAAATCTTTGTATCACATGGATCATTTAAAAAATCTTAGAATTTTAAATTTTTTAGTAATTAGTCATGATAAAGCTATCCACATGAAATGAAAATTCATTATGAATATTAAAAGGATCAATGAGAAGGTGCAACGCATAAATTATTCTAAAAAAAAGACTGGCAATCTACTGAATATCTAAGTAACTTATTATGCTGGTTCTATTGCCAACTTCAACAACTTTCTTTGGCCTTAAAGCCATTTTGCTAACAAGCTCTATTGTTGGCTTAGTGGCTTATTATGATCCGTGTTCGAGTTGCCAATGGATAGTTCTCTAGTGCTTCTCGTTTAAGCCTTTGCCTGCCTTAGCAACCATTGTTGTGTATCATTGGAGCCTTTAAAATAAGAAAATCATATTGAAATAAAATGCAAAAAACTAATATTTTCTTTGATCTTATCCTGCACGTGAAGCTTCCGTCTAAGTAAACAAATATTCTATTAGTGATACTAATTTGGACTAATTTTTGAAGATTTAAGGGGCCAATTTAAGCATATTAAATAATTTGAGTCTAAAATGGCTCCTTTTGAAAAGTTAAAAAGTCATGTTATCCATCTCCTAACCAATTTTAGATAGAGTACTATATCTTTTTCAGTTGTCTTCTCTTTGACCCATATCTCTTTTAAGTTTTAGATTTATTTTGCATCCAAACCGTTAATATTTTCTTGCTTCTCTAAAGAGTAATGCTCGAACACAATGACGATCAAAGTTACTACAAATGAACTCTTCTAACTCTATTTGCCTTGATGACAACAAACACAAATTCACAAAATTTTGAACTTCAAATATTTTGAGAATCGGCATCCTGATGTAAAATTTTTTCTTGAAACTTGGTGCATGTCTACTATTAGAAATTAAAAGAGAGAATCATATTATCTTAAGATGTCAAATTACTAAAAGAGAATAATACAAAAATAAATAGCAATTTATATGGGGAAGAAGGCTTTGGGCTATTAAATTTTCAATCCAATAGAATTTTTCTTTAGAGAAGAATCTATATATTCTCTTGGTGATGGGATGTCAGTGATAACGAGAAGAGATTCTTATCATATGAATAAGCGACCGTAATCATATTTTATAATTACGAAGAAATGCACTTTTTATGAAAGAATTTCTTATATGAAAGAATATTTTTTAAAAAAGGTTACAAACTTTCAGAAAGATTGTGTCTTCTTAGAAAGGACATGCCTTATAATATTTCTATTTTAGCCAATTATATATTCTTAAATGTGAATTTAGTTTTTTGTATATAATTTTCCCATTTTTTATGCAAAAAAAGAAAAAAATCTTATTTTGTGGTGGGATGATAGAATTTATACATTTTTTGAGTTGGGGAATACTGAAGGTGCACACACCTAAGAGCTCTTTGATTCAATTTTCACATGCGTTGTTTGTGAATATAAACATAAGCAACACACCCGAATACTTTGGGGGAATAGTAGAAGTGATTTGTGGAAAAAAATCTGCCAAATAATTTTAGGGACTTTTGGAGCTAATCAATTTTTAAGGTATTCTATTGATTAGATAGGTTGTAGTTAGAACAACTACTCTCCAATATTGTTTTGGTATTTGATATTGGAGAAGAGTTCTGGTAACTTTCATAAGATGAAAATTTTTTTTCTGTCATTTCATTTTATTGGGGAGTTTCAGGAAATGAGGATTGATGGATGATACTCTATTTATGAAAGAAAAATGTTAATGTGTGATTAAAGTTATCACAGGCATTATTATTTTGAAATATTTTGGTATTACTATTGAATTGAATTTTTTATGATGATTGTGAATATAAGAAGGATAATGTTGATATTTAATTTTTGTTTAATAAAATATACCTAAGGCATTTGAATGCATTTATCAATGAAGGTGACAAATCCTGTAACATCAGAAATATTGAGGATATTGGAGGGCCCCCAAATATCAGAGTGAGTTGAACTAAAAGAAGTGAAGGATCGGGAATTGCTTTCAGGAAAAACAAAATGATGATATTTTTCAAGTTCGCAAATCTCACAATGAAAATCTTAATATTTACATTTATAAAATAGGAAGAAACATGTATTGAAGAGTTTTAAAATAGGGATTTCTTAGCTTGTAATGATTCTCCCATATGATGTTGATTGTTGGTGGAAATGAAAGAGCATTATAGTTGATTATGCACCCCAAGAAAATATAACCCATCTTTTTATTTGGCTTGCCTAATTACTTTTCCTTTAGTGAAGTCCTAAAATATAGAATAATTAGTAAAGAAGATGATTTTGTAGTTGTGATCTTTTGTAATTTTATGGATTGATGAAGGTTAACTACAAGATGAGGAATATGTAATACGTTGCTAATGATAAAATTAAGGAAAGTGGAGATATTTCTTATCCTACAATAGTTGTTAAGGAACCATGTACCATTTTTATTTTTCTTTTACTGAGACATAGTTTGCAGGTTTGAAAGATTTTGACAAGATTTGTTGAGAATCCAGATTTGGGAAGGTGTGATTGAGGCATTAAAAACATAAGAGTTGGAAGTCATATCATTTTGAGCAAGAGAGCATGATCAAAAAAGATTTTTACAAAAAATTGATGATTCCTTAATTTTTTAATTTCTTTTGAGTTGAGTCCATCTATGGCACAATGAATACCATCTTTCTTGTTCCCTTCCTTTTTTTTTTCATTATAGCTTTGGGGCTTTCCATGAAGTTTCCATTTTTTTTTCTTACAATAGTTGTGCTCAAGTTTGTCTTTGAGGGGTGGCTTTTGTTCTTTGTTGGGTGAAGAATATGTAACAACAAGTCCCTTGGACCCTTATCTTTGGGTTTAGTGGTTTTCATGGTAGATGTTTCATAGACTAGAATATTAAATATCATGGTTCTTCTTCCTTATTCAACTCGTACATGAGAGTAAGTTTCATTTTGAGAAAGGAGGTTTTCTCTACTTATGATTAGTACTCAAACTTGATCACAAGTCGTTACTGAGTTTTGCAAAAACTCAAATACTCTTTTTCTTTCCACAAATTACTTGAGGATTACTACATCTTCACAGAAAATCATCTTGAGATCTTGGTAATAATCCAGTTTAAGCTAGTAATTAAAATATTCAATAATAGGAAGTTTACCTTATTTAGTAATGGAGAGTTTCGTTTTGATCTCATTGATAATAGCAGTTTCCTTAAATTTTGAGTAAGTTTGTTTGACAACATCCCAAACTTCTTTTCCAGTAGAAAGGAACATATATGACCAGTTGATTTTCGGCATTATGGTTTTTCTCAACTATGTCATGATTGTGAATCTCTTCTTTCCCAAAGTATATAGTTTGGGTCTTTTGGCTCCGGAGGTAGAATCTTAAGATGTTGAGTCGTTCTTTTTCCTTTAAGAATGATTTTCATGATTTGTGACCACTTCAGATAATTTTTCCTAGTCAATTGATATGAGCTTTGAAATCCTTGGAGTTCTCTTTTAATATGATTTTTATCATTCATGATGATTGAATCTTTAGAAGGGAAGTTAATGATATTAGACATAATAAAATGAAGGAAGAGCTCCGACTTGAAAGAGGTTGGAGGATTGTAGAGAACAAAGGTTGGAATCGGAATATCATAACCACGCTCTGATACCATGTAGAAGAACAAGTGGCTATAAAAGCTTAACTTGTTCATATATACAAAACTATAAATAAAAAATGAAACAAATAATTATGTAAAGCCTTTAGCTATCTGCCGTTTATTTATTTAGATCTCCAATTGATGCCAAAGGAGCAATCTGTGGGCTTTTTATTTCTTTTTCTTTGTATATGTATCCGTGTGAGTGGTATTTCCTAATAAGCAATGAATCCGTGGCTTTAAATTTTCCATATTTAAACTTATTGATCCTTTGACTCTTTAGCGCTATATAAGTTAGTCATATCATTATATCTAACTTGACACTTCATTTCATTTTTGGAGAAATCTCTTTGCAAATAGTCTTTTTCTAACTAACAAGACCCAATTGACTTTTCATTTCTTACACCTTCAAACTTCATAATCACATATTTAGAAAAAATGTTTGTATCATCTAATTAGCTTGTTGCATCCCTTTCGTAGAACATACTTGATCCTCATACAAGATAGAAATACTTTTAAGATGGTGTTAAAAATCATTAGAGTAACAATACTTGATCCTCATCATCAATGATCACATCAATATTCTTCAAATTAAAATATGATTTTATATCTGTTTAGTTGTGCATATGCAACAAGTACATCTCTGCATATGTTATGGCTTACTAGAAAGGCTTTTCGTGGCAGAAGTTGAAGACTAGTTTGAGCCACAAAGTAGTCACATTTGTTTCCTTTGAGATCCCTCTCAAATTCATATCTTTAAAGCATAGTTCAATTATCGAGAGAGCTTTTTAAGCAATCTTTATTTTTTTTTTTCACTTATATTCTTAGAGTTCTTCGGATGTCTCGTTGGTGCCTTGCATTTTGGTTCTATAGAGTTGAAAACCTTTCAAGCCATCCTCGAGCTTATACTTTATGGCCATCACATTTTGCATTAGGGTCTGATACGAATCATTAATAGCTTTTATCATTATTTTTTACTGTATAATGTAAAAAGGCTCGAAACAATTATGATGAATATACCAAGAACATGGAGAAAAAGCACCACAAGAAAACTCTAAAATTTGTGTGATTCAATAAAAAACAAGCCTAAGTTTATGGGAGGAGAGATAATAATCAATCGATTATCAACAAGCCAAATCCTAATCTACGTACAAATAACATGTACAGTAGAAGACACTCTTCATAAAATCTAAATTCTCTGAATTTCCCTATAAAATAGACCTCTAATAGACCTCAAATATACTATTATACATAGAAATACAAAAAACCACAAGATGTGAATATTTAACTCACTAAAAATTCTCTACTTGAAAGCTTCTAAAAAGAGTGGATTCATGCATTTCTATGGAATCGTCACAATACTTTTGCCGCTACTTCCTTGCCGTGTCAAGGTAGTTTTTTCTCCACGACCACAATTTTCTTTCGTTTGTTTTTTCTCCCTTCTCATTTTTTTTCCTTCATTTCTAATAAAAATAGTGGTTGATTATCAGCTTAACGCATGTCATGTGAAAGGAAAATTCTGCCAATTGATTAATCCATGTAGAGGTTGACTCTCTCTACTCTTCTATTTATAGGTGTTTGGAGGGGATCTCAGACTTGGAGCTTATGTGTATCTATCTAAAAATTATTTATTTTAAATGTTATGCTTAACCTTCTAGTCAGAATCCTAACAACTAAATATAATTAACCAAGAGGGATTTCCTATGACTTGACTTTATGTTGGCAATTAGCCTTGGCAACCCAGCCCTTTCATGTGATGAGTCAAAGCTAAGAATCCTATTTTCTAACACTTGACTTTATGCGAGCAATTAGCCTTGAAAACCTTGCCCTTTTATTCAATGATTCAAATCAGAGAACCCAATTTTCTAAGGCTTGAAAAACCCAGTCCTTTCATCTGATGATTCAAATCAGAGAACCTACTTTGGTGTAGAGTAATTAGTTTTTTGGCTTGATAGGGGGCGCCTTCCTTCCTTTATTGATGTGAATGACTTGATGATTAAGACATCTCCTACTCTCAATAGAACAAAATCTTCTACATAAGCGTGTGCTTGTGAATGTGCATGCAGGCGGGCAGGTCTATGGGCTTACTCCTGTGTGTTGAGGGAGAAAGGGAGTAAAGGGCCGGCATATGGAACTTAACATTGATACTTACAGAGCATGTGCTCTAGTCTGGTTTTGCATGAACGGCAGGCAACAGTTTGTATGCATTATATAGTCTAAGCTTTTCATTTAGGGCATCTTTCTCGTTCTACAAAATGTAGGTAGTGGTGAGCTGTGCCGGCTCGAACTTGACTCGTTAACGAGCTCGCGAGACGAGCTTATTGAGCCACAAGCTCAAGCTCAAGCTCAAACTCGAGTTCGAGTTCGGCTCAACTCGTTTTNCTGATGATTCAAATCAGAGAACCTACATTGGTGTAGAGTAATTAGTTTTTTGGCTTGATAGGGGGCGCGTTCTTTTATTGATGTGAATGACTTGATGATTAAGACATCTCCTACTCTCAATAGAACAAAATCTTCTACATAAGCGTGTGCTTGTGAATGTGCATGCAGGCGGGCAGGTCTATGGGCTTACTCCCGTGTGTTGAGGGAGAAAGGGAGTAAAGGGCAGGCATATGGAACTTAACATTGATACTTACAGAACATGTGCTCTAGCCTGGTTTTGCATGAACGGCAGGCAACAGTTTGTATGCATTATATATTCTAAGCTTNGAAAAGTCCTATGGCTAGACCCTAGGCTACTAAAGAGAAAAAACTAAACCTCAACAAAAATTGAGGTCAACAGTATAAGATTAAAATTCCTGGGTGTTCCCAAATCCCCAATACCCAAGTTTCTATTGCCAGACCAAAATTTCAGCTGTTCCATTGGAGGAAACCTTCTTATCCTTGGATCAAAATCAGCACTGATGGTAATTATAGAAGACACACTGTTGGAATTGGAGGGATTTTCATAAATATTGCTGGGGATTGCCTACTGTGTTTCTAATCTCCTACTGTTGCTCTAAATGCTTTGCAGGCTGAAACCTTAGCTGTGGTATGGGCCCTTCAAACAGTTGTTGTTATGGGATGGAACCAACTAATTGTGGAAATGGACTCATTATGGCTATTCCAACTTTTAAAAGATAACATCTCCCCACCTTGGTTTCTTCTACATGCTGTTAAGAAAATCACTCACATGAAGTTGACTCATAACCTTCAAATTATCTGGAAGCATATTTTCAGGGAGGGTAACAGATGTGTTAATTGGCTTGCACATGTCTATTTTGCCAGAAGTATTTACTACCCCTCCTGTGGAGCTGCCTTGGTTGGTTATGGCAGATCTCTCTGATCTGCCTTATATTAGAATGGGGATGTCCACTAATGTTTATTCTAACCATCATGTCTAAGGAGGGCTTTTGTTTCCTTAAGTCCTTACTGTTTTGTTATGTTTCATTTCCTTCTTCTTTTCAGCCCTATTGTTTGGGAACATNAAGTCCTATGGCTAGACCCTAGGCTACTAAAGAGGAAAAACTAAACCTTAACAAAAATTGAGGTCAACAAATTGACCCCCATTAGGTGGGGTGTGCTGGGCAAGCACACCGCGCATATTGGCGTTGACCGAAGAGATAAGAAAAAAACCAATACAAACATCTAAGTCAACAGACCTAGAAGTATGTCTAGAGTTGTTTGTGCGATTTGTTTCTACCGGGGAATTAGGAGGTGATCGTCTGGTTGAAATCAAGGAGTAGAGACTCTCACTGGGAATCAGAGAGTGAATTTTGAGTTATGAAATTTTAGGTATTTATAAAGGATGGGAATCAGTATGTAAGTATTGGCCCCGAGGTGGGAATTGAAATTTGGGTATCAATCCCGAAAGAGAGAATCAGATGCCATAATCCATTTAAGGTGGTCTTAAAACCGATTTCAAAAGATGAGAATATGATGTCTTGAATTAATCGAAGGGTTTATTCCCTCAACCTCAATAATATCGTTGAATTTGATTTGAAAGATTGCGATAGGAGGGGTTCCTAAAGCAATGCGGAATCAGATATAAAATCCTTAAGCTCTAGTATATCGTAGGATTTGATTTGAAAGATTGCGATAGGATGGACTCCTAAAAAAACGCGGTATCAGATGCAAAATCCCAACCTCTAGATTTGATTTGAATGATTGCAATAGGATGAGCTCTTAAAGCAACGCGGTATTGGATGTAAAATCTTCAACCTCTAGAATTGATTTGAAAGATTGCAATAGGATGTGCTCCTAAAGCAACGCGGTATGGGATGTAAAATCTTCAACCTCTAGAATTGATTTGAAAGATTTCAATAGGATGGGCTCCTAAAGCAACGCGGAATCGGATGTAGAATCCTCAACCTTTAAAATTTCATTTGAAAGATTGTAATAGGAGGAGAACCTAAAGCAACGCAGAATCGGATGTAGAATCCTCAACCTCTAGAATTTGATTTGAAAGATTGCAATAGGATGAGAACCTAAAGCAACGCGGAATGGGATGTGAAATCCTCAACCTCTAGAATTTGATTTGAAAGATTGCAATAGGATGAGCTCCTAAAGCAACGTGGAATCGGATGTGAATCCTCAACCTCTAGAATATTGATTTGAAAGATTGCAATAGGATGAGCTCCTAAAGCAACGTGGAATCGGATGTGAATCCTCAACCTCTAGAATTTGATTTGAAAGATTACAATAGGATGAGAACCTAAAGCAACGCAGAATCAGATGTGAAATCCTCAACCTCTAGAATTTGATTTGAAAGATTGCAATAGGATGAGAACCTAAAGCAACGCAGAATCGGATGTGAATCCTCAACCTCTAGAATATTGTGTGAACCATTGCAAAGCAATGCAAAATCGGATGTGATATTCTGTGAACCATTGCAAAGCAATGCAAAATCGGATGTGAAATCCTCATCCTCTAAAATATCATGTGAATCATTACTAAGCCATGCGGATCGGATGTGAAATCCTCATCCTCTAAAATATCACGTTTTGAATTTGTGGGAAACTAGTAGAATTTATGAAGATTCACATTGGTGAGGAAAAAAATTGTGAAACTTTGTGAGATTTTGTGCAGAATGTGAAATTCCGCGGGGATATGAAGAAAACTGGTGCAGACCAAGGTAGTTGTGCTACGCAAGCAAAGAGTAAGAAACCTCAAACTCGAGAAATTCATCATTTTCTTTTCTTTTTGTTAGGATTTGGACCCAGTTTCAGACAAGCAAGACGTCTTAGCTTCTAAGAATGAGTCTTTGTCTCCGAAATATTGCAAGGCACAGTACTACTTGAAGTATTGTCCACTGAAAAATGACAAGTGTAGAAAATAGTCCATCCTTAAGGTACCATCAGAACTATATTCCTTCAAGTACACATAAATGATGTGTTTTTTTCTACGGATACCATGGCAGAAGAGGCCGTAAGTTCGCAGCTTCGTTCATAGTTGTCATCATTTGATTTGTTGCAAATTCTGTAAAGGTTGTTGAAGTTGTCTTTGAGAAATCTTTCTAACGTTCTTCGAGTTGAAGTTGGAGTTGTATTTGCTAGACACTGAAGGATATGACTTCAGGTTTTAATTTCCATTAATTGTTAATATCATCGTCATTTCTTTAATTCTTTCTTCTTGAACCTAAGCAGATTTCAGAATTTTGGTCGTGTGATCAAAACATTTTTTGTTTTCTAAAGATATTTCTAAGTCAATTAATGACCGGCCAAAAGACTTAAGATCGTTGAACTTTTTCTTGAATATAATATCAGAAGAATTTCCTTAAGAGAGCATTTTAAGTTTCATTAATCAGGGGAAACTCAGACACCAATTTGTGATTATACGTTCACCTCAAGCTTCTTCTCAGGGAGTCTTTCTTTTGCTTTGAGTTTTTTTTTCCATGTTTTGTTGAGAATTACTATATCTGTTAGAGCATGATTTAAATATTTTGAATGTCTTAATTTAGACACCAATTTTTGATTTTATACTCACCTCAAGCTTCTTCTCGGGGAATTTTCACACAACAATTTTTTTTTTGCTCCCTTTATTTTCTAAGAATTAATATATCTGATGGAACGTATTTCTTTTAAAGATTTTGAATGTCCAAATTCCCCTGACTAATAATCTTCAAATGTTTCTTAAGTCGAATTCTGGGATATTATAACTCGTTTGAAAGTCACGACCCAGTCACGTGGCTGGAAATTAAAAGGCTTATGATATCCCGAGTTAACTTATTCGTACTTCAACCACACTATATTAATTTGAGGTCAACTTAGGACCCAGTCTAAATTCTTTAAAGTTGATGACTCAGATATTAGGGCATTAATTTCATTCTCCCCTGAAGTCATAGTCTTATCAAAACATCCAATTTTCTTTGAGGTGGATCAGTTTTTTTTTTAAATTGCACAATCCTGAACAACAACAAACCATTTTCTTTCATTAATAATGGTGGGAGGGATGGGATAGACTAACATTGATCATGCTAATTTCTCATTTAAACAAAAATAGTAATACAATAGTAGCCAAGAGGCATTTCATTCATTGGCAGTTGCATAGGAATGGGTTGGAACAAACAAATCGACCGAAATCATATTGATAGAACCTCTTTCAGGTTTCTTTCAAATATTCTTCCGGGATGGTTACATCCCTATTCTTGAACATCTCCTCAAGCAAGTATTTGAAACTGCAACACTCTTCTAAGGTGTGTCCGATGAATCTGTGGTATGGGCAATATCTCAGATGTCCTTTCTTGTTGACCTCGTCGGGCTTCTTTGGCTTAGGAAATCTGAACTTGGCATTCTTGATCAGACAGTGGAACATCATTTTTATCGCTTCATCTTTAAAAGATTATATCACATTTGATCGTGTTCATGATTGGAACTTGTCTTTCATATGTCTGGTAAGGTCTCTGCTGAGATGATTGCTGAATATTCTGACGAGGATGTTTGAAGGTTTGTTACTGTTGTTCTGCTTGTATTTACGATTATTGTTTTCCTCTTCTAACCAATCAACTGCCCTAGATTTTCTCTCAAATATCTTGGTTATCATGAACTTCTCATCCATCTCGTGAGAATCCATAAATTTGACATCTTCTTATAGATTGCTAGCTTTGTTAAGTAGCTTTTCGAAGGATTTGATGGTGAGCCCCTTAAGCATGAAACCTACTGGCCCATAAATCCTCTTAAGTAGAATCTCAATCGCATGATGTTCCTGTAGCTGAGGTTTTCATTTCATGCTAAGGTTTCTCCACCTCAAAATATAATCTACTAGAGTCTCGTTAGGCTTTCATTTTTCTACCACGAGATCTCCAATAGAAATATGATGCTGTACTCCGGCAAATCTTTTTACAAATAATAGTTCTAACTCGTTGAATGTCTTGGCCGATCCGTTGAGAAACTCAGCATACCAATTGAAAGCAACTCTTGACAGGCTGTTGACGACCTGTTGACAGAGTAAAGCTTCGTTGTTTCTTGTATTGCCACAATTGGCTCGGAAATGTGCTATGTGTTGTATGGGATTTCCTGTCCCGTCAGATAGCTTAAAGTTCAGTGACACAAAACCCTTGGGGTAGGGTATGGCATCAAACTTCTCCGACTAAGGTCTACCTTTTAAAGTCAATGCACCGCCCTTAGACTGGGTTAAGGCCTCCCGAACTTGCTCGACCATTTGTTTGAATTCAATTTTTGGTATGATGTTGTGAACAGAGTATTTCTTCAGTTGTTCATCAGAGGTGAATTTTTTTCTTTCATCTGCAATAGGAACAGTTTCTGGTTGGTTCATTTCTAGAAGCGTCATATGCGGTGATTGTGACTGTCTTTGCATGATAATCACGGTGGTCGTCAATTCTTCGATTTTCTTTTCGAGACGATTGATCTGTTCATCCCTTTGTTGGGTGGTCCCTTGCCTCTCATCCGTGGCGTTCTCCACACCAGAAGATGGAGTGTCGCGCACAGACAAATCAGCCTGGGTCTCGACGACATTGACTTCTGTTAATCCTTCATCTATTTAATATGGCACATCGTAATTTTCATCATTCATATCTTTTTTTTGTTCTTCAGATAATCGCGCGATATTGGCTCGGAGTCTCTCTAGCTTATCGTCGATTAACCTTCCTTTGATTACTTTTAGGTCAATTGGGGATTTCTGAAGAGTGTCATTTCTTTTGTTGAGCACCGGTGTGGTTGTGTAGAAGTTAATTGAATCAACCAAAACCATATTTACGGAACCTTTTTCAGGTTCTTTCAAATACTCATTCAGGATCATTACATTTCCACTTTTGAAATTCTTCTCAAGACAATCCTTGAAGACAAAGCAATTTTCTATGGTGTGGTCGAGTAACCGGTGGTATGGACAATACTGTGGATGATCTTTCATATTGGCTTCCTCTGGCTTTTTTGGCTTTGGTAGACTAAATCCTTGTTCCTCTAGTTATTCATGGAACATCTCTGACATGACTTCCTCTTTGAAGGAATACACCACTTTCTGTCATTCTGCCATGGATATCCTCTTATTCTCTGCTCGGTATGATCTTCCCTGAGGCGGTTGTTGGCTAGAATGACCATACAGTTGTTCCTGTTGTTGGCGGGATAGTTGAGGCTGTTTGGCTTTCAAAATTTCTTGGTCGTGCCTCTTTTCCTGTGCCTTTATCAGTTGTGCAAGCTTTGAATCAGGACCCAATCTCGAATCCAGAAAGTAGTGGGGCATAAGCGTCAACTGACACTTCCTCATGTAGAATTTCTTTTCCCTTACTCGGCAAAACAGTTGGGACGGTGACAGTGTTTCCAGTAGTAGGAGTAAAAAAAGTTCTCGGAGTAATCTCAACGCTCCTAACTAAAGACTTTTCAAGACTAGTAGGGCTCTTTTCAATCAACACCTTTGAAGGGGAGGATTCTTTGGTAGACTTCAAGTTGAACTCTACAATAGGCTCCACAGACTTATCTATTTCAAACTTCATTACTGTGACGGCCACCTTCCCAAACTTAACTCTGATATCTTCGAACCCTTGTCCAAACTCAATAACTGCCAGGTCAGGCAGTTCATCCTTATTGACAACGAACTCCATTCCAGAGGCGAAAGAAAATATCAACTTTGGCGATGACATTTTTCCAGTCATTTGAAGAATTTTTGAAAGTCAGCGATGTCCCGTGCCTTGTAGCTTGTAAAGAAGTACTCAAATTGACGCACATGTCTTATAAACTGGGCATTATTTATTATTTTATTTTTTAAATTTATTATTCACTTGTGATTAAAGTATCGAAGAATTGCAATTAGCAAATTGAATAAGCATGAAGAGGCACAACAACATGGCTTGATTCACAGAAAAGCAAACTCAAACTCGAAGGAGAAGAAGAAATGCAAAGTTTAGGACCCAGTGTAGGACCAACTTTACAACGCACAATGCCCAGGCGGAACCAATCCACCGACAAACCTATTGGGGTCCGACCCCACATGAAAATTTAATAAGTCCTTAATGGCCTTCCGAACCCCTCTGTTCAAAGCTGGTTTGAACAGCAGTCCTGAAGTCCAAGGAGTTAGTTGTACTTTCCCAAGGTAGAAATGGGTAAAGTATGCTAAAGGAAGAAGGTTAATTTGGTTCAAGAGGGACATGGACATATTAATGATGTGTGAAGATAATATTTCTTGATTTATATGGAGAGAAAAGCATGTCCCCAGCGGAGTTGCCAGAAGCTGTCGGCATTATTTTGGGGATGGTTTGTGGGGTTGTTCGTAAGAAGCTGTCGGTCGCTGGAATTGAAATCCCATCGCTCACTTCAGAAGGACATTAAACTGANATTATTTTGGGGATGGTTTGTGGGGTTGTTCGTAAGAAGCTGTCGGTCGCTGGAATTGAAATCCCATCGCTCGCTTCGGAAGGACATTAGACTGACCCCATATTTTTCATAGTTTAAAATGAAATAGCACTATACCTCAAATCTTGTATCTATACCAAAGGATAAACAAAAGAATTGAGGACGAGACTCGATCAAATAAACTAATGAAACTATGACGTATGTTTGGTCTGCGAAACTNTAAACTGACCCCATATTTTTCATAGTATAAAATGAAAGAGCACTGTACCTCAAATCCTGTATCTATCCCAAATGATAAACACAATAATTGAGGACGGCTCGATCAAATAAACTAAGGAAAGTATGACGTCCGTTTGGTCTGCAAAACTTTTGTATTTGCCGACAAGANAATATAAAGAATTAAATAGGGTTTATATTAAGCTGGGTTCCGACATGCTTCCTATAAGGGCAAGCCCCTATAATTACTTACATCTTAAATGACCAAAGCCACTTAAGAAGACCCTCGATAAATATCAAGAAATATTATCTTCAAGGAATTTTAAAGGGTAGGACTCTTCAACGAAATTGGACATAAAGGTTTGAAAAGGGGATTGGTTCAAATTTGGAACATTTTATTGTAGAATCCAAAGGAGGAAGAATTAAGGGATGTGAGGGATCCAGAGGCGAACCTCGATGACTTCCAAAGCTATCCTAATCTTTAGCTTCAATTTTGAGGTGAAATATATAGGTGTTTCATCCTGTCAATTTTATTAGTTAGGGCTTACATTTGTCTGAAATGATCACACAAATAGCCTGGAAGATGTAAGGATTTAGGTCGTGATGAACAATTTTATTAGTTAGGGCTTACATTCGTGTGAAATTATCACACAAATAGCCTGGAAGATGTGAAGATTTTGGTCGTGACAGACGACAACCTCGACATCCTAAGACGAGTTAGGGCTTATATTATATAACAGGGTTATACAATGGCCTAAAGATAAGTTGAGGGTTTATGTATCATGAGCAAGGAACCTCGAAGTCCTATGGCTTTGTTGTTTAGGTATAAGGAAGGAAGATTGGTTTACCTGGGGAAGACAGGTTTTGCTGTTAAAGATTGCCGTGCTGCCCACCAAGCTAGCTCCAAGCTCGTGTTGCGACGAGTTTCAGTTATCTAGTGTGTCAAGTTATAATATCAAATCAGGTGGCCTTATGGTTGAACTTCTTTAAATTTTATCGAGGGCATATTAAAGTTAATTAGAGCGACACCGGTTAGGATCCTGTGGTTCCCTCATTCCGGCATCACTATTTTTTATTGGATTCACTTAGTCCAAATGAACTTATCAAACCCAATTTAATGAGTTCCATAATTTCATTTAAAGCATGGGAAGCCTCGTTGGCAACCGTAGGTTACCTCCTCCGAGGGATTCCCGATCATCCGAGACTGTGGGAAGCCTCGTTAGCAACCGTAGGTTACCTCCTCTGAGGGATTCTCGATCATCAGATAGAGACGTCTTAATTTAGTTGCAATTGTAGTTTTGTGTGATGTTTGTGATTAAATTTTGAGCTGTTTTATATTTAAATTTAGTTGAAGTTGTGGTTTTGTGTGATGTTTGTGATTAAATTTTAAGTTGTTTTATATTTCGAATAGTTGAAGTTGTGGTTTTGTGTGATGTTTGTGTTTAAATTTTGAGTTGTTTTATATTTTAAATGTTGTGGCGGTGAATTTTATCTTGGTTGATTTTTAATTTTGGCTTTGGTTATGAGTTAACTGCAAGTTTATATAGGGAAGCATGAAACATGTAAGGAAAAGGCAGAAGAAAGACGGTACTATAAACTGTAAAAGTGTACCTGACGAGTCTTCTCGTTCCACCACCTGAAACTTAAAAATGCATGTGAGGGCTTTTATGAAGAGCAGGAAAAGTAGAGTTCTGGGGGGGTGGGGGGATTTCCTAACTCTAAGTCGTATTTTGGTGAGTCCCTAAAAGTTTATTTAAGGATGATTTCATTGAGCGAAGCATATTAAGTTTATTAGGCTTCTGAGGTATCCAACAAGTTAAGAGGGGGAAGCAGGTCCATGCCTCTCTCTCACCAACTAGTGAAAAGCCTCGAGTCCGTTTAAACTCATTATGTTGCTTAATGGTTCATCATGTGAATACCCTTATTACTCAGCGAACATTGATGTCTGAGTTATCCCTAAGAAAGGGGATTGTCATTCAATTTAAGAATTATGTGGGTGAAGACCCTTAAAGGGGCAAGTTAGCGTAATTTAAAAAACATAGCCAAATTTTAATCCTAATTGAGCTTAGTGGTGTTTCAAGGATGTTTGATTTGGTTATGTTTATTTTTTTAATCTTTGTTTAATCAATTTTTTATTTAGCATAAGTCACCACTAAGCCCTTAAGGCCTTAGGGTGTCTTAATTAGTTTTGAAAAAGGTTAAGCTTTAAGTGGTCATGATTCATGATTTGAATTTAAATTGAAAATCAAGATAGGGGTATTAAATTTATTAATTATTAGCTTCCAAAGTCATACCACTAAGTCCAGGATCATTTAATTTTAATAAACTTCCAAATCTTAATAATTTAGAAATTTATTGACTTATCTTTTTAATGAGGAAAATGAAATTGGTTTCTACCAATTAACCCCTTGAGTTTNTTTAATTTATATAATTATTTTCATGCAAAAATAGGATTTTTCCAAGAAAATTCCTAACTTGACCAAGGTAAATTATAATCCGTTAAGTTTTTTTACTGGAGGTAGAACTAGACCAGAGAAGCCTTTGGATCAAATTTCATATTTTTTTGAATTTTCTGTGATTTATTAGAATTATTTTAATTTATGGGCAATTTAATAAAAATAAAATTTTTTAGGTGGTTAAAATTAAGTTTTGTATTTTTTTAAAATCTCCCAAAGGTCAATGAAAGGAGCAAATTTTATATTTTTCTAATTTTTCTTTGATTTATTTTAATTATTTTAGTGAAAATTTTATTTTTAGCCTTTTAAAAATTATTTTTAAGCTTTGAAATTCAATATCTTTGTTTAGAAAAGGAGGAAAAATATTCTGATTGTCCCTAAGTAATTAAAAAAAGTTAGAACATTTCCATGAGTTTTATTATTTTTATAATTTTTATGAATTTTTAATTATTTAAATACTTAAAATAGGCCAAAAATTAAGTTTTTATTTTAAATATTTTTTTTATTTTTATAAAATATCCCTGATCATAGAGAACTCAAAAAACTAAGTTTCATAATTTTTGGAGTTATATTTTGATTTTTAAAAAATCATTTAAGTGTTAAGAGTGGTATTTATCTTTAAAAATCAATTCAAGTTATTAATTTAACTCAAAATATTTTGAAACTTTTATGATGAGTTCTCTGGATCATAAATCATGGTGGAGAGTAAAAATCAAGTCATTTAAATGTTTAAATTTTCCAAGATTAATTTAGTGATTTAGTATTTACAAAATTTAAGTGCATTTTAAATGACTTGACACATGAAATTATTTTCAAAGGTTTCTCTAGTCATGGTGGACCTTCTTGTTTTAATTGACTTGACCCATGAAATTATTTTCAAAGGTTTCTCTGGTCATGGTAGACCTTCAAAATTTTTCTTAGGATTTTATAATCAATATCGCTAATTTCCATGATTATTTTGAAGGAATAATGTGTAATAACTTGAAAAATATGGATCTCTGTATAGGAATCTCAACTGACTTTACAAAAATTAGAGGATGTTTATCTTGATAGGGACTACAACATGTCAAAATTTCAAGCCAAGGTAATGTGTCAATATGCATGGAGAATCGAATGATTTTAAATAGTGTTTAATTAATTAAAAATATTTTATGCATAAAATGGACTTGAAATTTATTTCACATTATTCTCCTCTGTTCATTGAGCAAGAGGGTATTTTTATTTTATTTTTGTGATTTTTCTACACAAAGTTATGTATTTTTGAAGTTTTACTGATTAAATAAATAAGAAAATGCCCCTATTTTCCTACTTATCCATGTCAACCTTGTACGGGTCGAACAGGCCACGTGTCGCTGTGTTATTGGTGCCGCCAACCAGCTCATTCCCGTTCATCTTGGACCGCGATCTGTCCGACGCGATCAGGGCCATCCGATCAATACACGCTCGATCTGACGGTCACGGGTCATCGTCCCAAATGAACAAAACCCGAAAACCGTCCATTTTGAAACGATAATAGTCTCACTCGATCTCAACAAAATTGAGTGAATTTTTTTTTAAAATGCTCGTATTGACTAGTAGAACACATCCAAATGGTTGATAAACCCTTAATTTTAATGTATATGCATGAATAATTAAAAGAGTCTCAGTTTAGGTTTAATTTTGAATACCTTGGTCCAAGAGGGGTAGCCTCGATTGGATGCTTGTAGAAGCTTTATGTGGGTGCCAGAAGCATAGGGGTGGAGCTTCTTATTATGGTGAAGTGCCTAGACCCAAATTCGATCAAGGCTGATTTGGGGGTTTGGTCGAAGTCCACCCTCGGCTGATGTGGCTTTTGTGAGGGAACTTCTTCTCTTGATATTGGGATGGTGTGGGTGTAAGTAATTTGAATTTGGTGGAGATTTGCAGGATGTCCTATTTTGGCCTTGAAATTGAGCTCCAAAATTGAACTGAAGAAATGGATTTGAGTGGCTAAGGAAAGTTTGGTTAAGCTCAAGAGGTCTCCAGGAAGCTCTGGAAGAAGTTTTACTGAGTCTCCCCAAGGAATTTCAAGCTCTCCCCTTTTTTCCATGGGGGGGAGTTTAAATAAAATGGCCTAGGCTAACTGCCAGAGCCAATTGAGGGGTGCATTTGATTGCTTATGTGGAGGGCAGAGAAGCTCAAATGAGCAGCTGGGCTGATTTGGCCTTTGGATTTGAATTGGATGAAAATCCCTTGTCTTGGCCATGGTTTTAGCCATTTTCCAGACACCAAGGTGGCTGGCCGGCCAGGCATTGGTCACTTCTTGGCTCAGGGAAGTCAGGGAACCCAGAGGAATCCATCACAGTAATTTAATGCAAATGTGCTTGGATTTGGCAACGATATCTTAAGCATGTGCATTTTTGGAATTAAGATCCCTTAATTTGGGGGACCTTTGGTCCATGACTTGACTTAGGTGATTTCATGGTGTTTGGACTGGTCAATAAGTCCAACTAATGTCTGTGGTGGAGTTAATTTGGTGGCCTTAGGGTGGTTAGGTCACATTTAGTGCATGGGTCCAAGTGGGTGCAAATGACCAAAACTTAGGTTTGAGTTAGGCTAGCCATATCAATTAGCCCAATTGTTTGTTGAATTTGGTGTATATGATCATAAGGAACAACTTTGGTGAAGGATGGATGTGGCTTGTGTCTAGCTTGGGTTAGCCTTGGGCTAAGTCCACATTGATTATTTTAAATGGTCAATAGGGACCTCATGAAGAGTTTTCAACATGAATTAGATGCTAATTTGGAGTTTAAGGCAATCAATTGGGTGAAATTTGGGGACTTAGCCAATTTGGGGCTAAATTTGGGAATTTTGGATTTAGGCCAAAATCAAATGGATTTGAAACTTCATTAAGGTCAGTTGATGGTTGATTTTGATGTATATGAATGTTATCAAGATTTTCAACATCAATTGGGGCCAATTGACTAGGCCATGGGTTTAATTTGGTGAGATCAAGTCATATGGTCAAAATTGAGGTTTTGACCCAAATCAAAATTGGGCTCAAATCATGGACCAATTGAGCTTAGATTTGGTTTAGTTTGGTAATATCAAAAGTGAATTTGAGTTTAGGATTGTAATTGGGGTCAATTGAGATCAAATTGGTGGACATTTGAGTTGGATTTGGGGAAATTTGGGTCTTTAAAAGGCAATTTGGGGATTTTGCTTAAAGATGGTCAAATTGGCCAAATTGGGTCATGTGGTAGTTGAGAAAAATGAAATTAGGAATATTTAGGATTTATTGGAAATTTCTAGAAATTTTTGGGATTTTGAGCCCAAGAGGGACATTTTGGTAATTAGGGGGTGTTTTAGGGGTAAAAGGCCAAGATGGATATTTTGGTAGAGTTGAGGTACCAATCATCACCAATAAACCATGGACCAAAGGAATCCCCATTTTGGGTCCTCTACATAGTGGACTTAGCCAAACCATAGCCCTAGGGCTAGTAGGTTTAAGGGACCATCTACATGAGTATCCGAAAAGATTAAGGGCTCCAGGCTAGAAATTTGAGTTCAAGGTTGTGAGCGATTGTGGGTGCAGATTAGTGTAGTGAGTACCTTAGCTCCAGACCAACACCCAAGGTCAACCCTAAGGTCTAGCAATCCTAAGGGTGACTCATCTTGAGTTTCCCCCATAGTGACCCCACCTACTAAGTACTTAGAGGTTGAGACCAACATGTGGAACTTCAGGTTGAGTAGAGAAATGTTTGAAATTTCTAGTGGTGAGGGTTCCATGTCTAGTTTTCTAGGAATAGTCAACAGAAAAAGTCCTATGGCTAGACCCTAGGCTACTAAAGAGGAAAAATTAAACCTCAACAAAAATTGAGGTCAACAGTATAAGATTAAAATTCGTGGGTGTTCCGAAATCCCCAATACCCAAGTTTCTACTGTCAGACCAAAATTGCAGCTGTTCCATTGGAGGAAACCTTCTTATCCTTGGATCAAAATCAACAATGATGGTAGTTATAGAAGTTACACTGTTGGAATTGGAGGGATTTTCAGAAATAATGCTGGGGATTGCTTACTGTGTTTCCAATCTCCTACTGTTGCTCTAAATGCTTTACAGGCTGAAACCTTAGTTGTGGTATCGGCCCTTCAAACAGCTTTTGTTATGGGATGGAACCAACTAATTGTGGAAATGGACTCATTATGGCTATTCCAACTTTTAAAAGATAACATCTCCCCACCTTGGTTTCTTCTACATGCTGTTAAGAAAATCACTCACATGAAGTTGACTCAAAACCTTCAAATTATCTGGAAGGATATTTTCAGGGAGGGTAACAGATGTGCTAATTGGCTTGCACATGTCTATGTTGCCAGAAGTATTTACTACCCATCCTGTGGAGCTGCCTTGGTTGGTTATGACCGATCTCTCTGATCTTCCTTATATTAGAATGGGGATGTCCACTAATGTTTATTCTAACCATCATGTCTAGGGAGGGATTTTGTTTCCTTAAGTCCTTACTTTTTTGTTATGTTTCATTTCCTTCTTCTTTTCAGCCTTATTGTTTGGAGACAGGTTTTTTGATAGGTTACATTGGTATTTTGTTTTCTCTTGGGAGGCCATGCCCCCTTTTAGGTGATCCTTGGTTTGTCTTTGAACTAAGCCCCATATAGCTTTGTAACCTTATTTCAGTTTAACATGTAGGGAGTCTCTGTCACTCCTTTATATATATATATATATATATATATCAGGGATGTCCTTCAATCCAGCAAACTGTCAGATTGTATTCTATAAACATGTATCCTCCACTCATAAGCATTGGGCATCTGATCATACTGGCTTCACAACTACTCAACTCCCAGTTAAATATCTTGGGGTGCTTCTTATCACTGGTAGAACCAAACAAACTCAATTTGATGAGGTACTGAATAAAATTTCTAGCCTTCTCAATGGGTGGACACAGAGCTTCTTGTCTAATGGGGGAAGAATTACTTTGTTAAAGAGCATAATCACTACCTTCTTTTCTTATATACTGCAGATGACTACATTAAGGAAAAGCACACAAATACAACTGGAGAGAATTTTTAATAAATTCTTGTGGTCTGGTCAAAGACAGCAAATGCATTGGGTTTCCTGGAGAAAAGCAGCTAAACCTCAAATTGCTGGGGGAATTGGCTTTAAGGATCTTGATCAACTCCTTCAAGTTAATTTCTGTAAACTCTGGATTAAGTTTAGGACCCAAAACTCCCTGTGGGCAAAATTCATGTGGGGTAAGTATTGCAAAGATCAGCACCCCACACTAGTCCTAAGGAAAATTGGTGATTCTAGAATTTGGGTGAAAATGCTAAAAATCAGAAAAATTGCTAAAACCAATTATAGTTGGGAATTGGGTAATGGGGAAATCAAGTTTTGGCTTGACAATTGGTGTCCCAAGGACTGGTTATCCCCCATTACCAATATCTACAATAGTGATTTGAAAGTGGCTGATTGCTGGGATGGTGATAAATAGTCCCTGGGTAAGTTATCAAATCTTATGCAACCTCACTCTATTTCCAAAGTGGCCAGTATAAAGTTTAACAGAAGAAGTACAACAGATAAAATCTTATGGCAGACTACTTCCCACCAAAGCCTCACCAAAGCCATATATTCCAAAACATTCAGTTGGGAGCAAACACCCTGGGGTGATCATTTATGGAATAAATTCCTATCCACTTCTATCTCCTTCTTCTGTTGGAGAATATTTCATAAAATGATCCCTACTGATGACATTCTCAAGCTGAAGGGATTGAGGGGTCCCTCTAAATTTTGGCTATGTTAGAAGGAAGAGGAAACACTGAATCATTTATTCTTTGAATGCAACTTTGCTCAACAGGTTTGGAAATCGTTCCTGAATCAGTTGACAATTGATGAGAAAGAGTTCACTTCGGATAGCCTGGTCAATTGTTAGTTACACTGGAAGATAAGAAAGTATGCTGATATTCCTTTCACCATTGCTTGGTTCATCTGGATGGAAAGAAACAAGGTTAAATTTGAAGAAGCAACTTCAAATGTGGGGATAACTGCTAGAAATTGTGTAACTTACTTGCTTAAGATGATTAATTGGAAAGGATTTCCTAAAATTTCCAACTCCTGTACACCCATCAATTTTGAGCCTATTCAAGTCATCAGAGTCTATTGGAAAACCCCAAATCATTCTATTGTGAAGATTAACACTGATGGAAGCTTTACTAAAAATGGAGCTGGTGTGGGAGGTATCTACAGAAATCATTTGGGTAAGTGCCTGTTGTACTTTTATATCCCAGTCCTGGCCAAGGATGCCACTGAGACTGAACACATTGCAGTGTATTGGGCAATCAACCTTGCCACTAAGGCTAATTGGAATAGGATTTGGTTGGAAGTGAATATATATATATATATATA
>JXCR01144993.1:746178-826686 GCA_002079205.1 Phalaenopsis hybrid cultivar | reverse complement strand
TCATATAAACAAAATTTTAAATGATTTAGAACATCACCGTAAGCAATATACGTACCTCAAAGGATAGGTACACTACTAACAGGTGAGGCTCGATTAAATAAACTAAAGAATTTATGACATCCATTTAGTCTGTGAAACTTTTATATATGATGACAAGTTTTTCTATCAAATACAAATAATTAGATAGGGACTTGGGTTCTTAAAGCTCCTTATAGAAGCAAGCCCCATATAGTCAATTATATCTTAAATGACCGAAGTCACTTAAGAAAACTCTCAATCTAGATCATAAAGTATTATCTCCATGAATTCAAAGGGATTGGACTTTTTGAAGATCAGACAAAGAGGTGTGAAATGAGACCAACTCAAATTTAGAACATTTTATTTTTGGAATCCAAAGGAAGAAGAACTAAAGGATGTCACGGTTCTTGAGGAGAACCTGAGTGACTTCCCAAACTATTCTAATATTTGGCTTCAATTTCAAGGAAAAAATATTGAATGTTTGTTAACCTCACTTTTGTTTGAGGTCTAGCTTTCTCCTCTTTAATAGCCTAGGGTCTAGCCATAGGACTTTCCTGTTGACTATTCCTACAGGACTAGAAAAGAATCCTCACCAGTCAACTTAAAGTTCCACATATTGGTCCTAACCTCTAGCACTTAGTAAGTAAAATCAATATGAGAGAGCTCAAAGGGTATCCCTATAGGACTTCTTAGCCTTAGGGTTGATCTTGGGTGTTGGTCTGGAGCTAGTTCACTCACTTACACTTACTTTCACTTATATCTCACTCACAACCCTAAACCCAAGCCTATTGACTTTGATTCCTTGACCTTTTCGGAGACTCGTGTAGATGGTCCCCTAGACCCACCAACCCTGTGCTAGGGTCTAGCCATGACCAGTACATAGAGGACCCAAATGGGGATTCCACTGATTCATGGCTAGAATAAAGTGGTTGGCACCCCACTTTCACCAAAATACAAAACTTAGCCTTTTGTACCCAAATCTACCCAATTTACCAAAATACCCCCAAACCCCAAATTTAACCAAAACTCCCACAATAACCCAAACTACCCAAGTTTTTTTCCAAAAATCATCTCAAACCATTTAAAACTACCCAAATTGCCCAAAACTTCTCAAATTTGCCAAAATTACCAGCATACCCCCAAATTTGCCAAAACTATCAAAATAATCTTGGTGGCCCAAACTTTCCAAAACCCTCAAAATCATTTCAAATATCTCCAAATCCAATTTGGACCTTTCAATTAAACCCCCAATTTGATTAATTTAACCAAGTTCGACCAAAAGCCCCAATTTGCCCTAAAAGGCCCAATTTCCCCAAATTCACCCTGAATGTCCATCAATTTGACCCAAATCTTGTCCAAATTAAATTTTAAGTTCAAATTATTCATCATCAAATTCAATTTCAACTAAATCCTAGTCCAATTGACCCACATTTAAGTCTAATTTCAACCCAAATCAAAAAGCCCCAATTTGGTCTAAGACCAAAATCCCACTTAATTGATTCCGCAAGTCCTTAAAATTGCCCAAACTATGCATCATAAACTCTTTGAAACATCTCCTCACACCAAATTGAACATTCAATTGATCTTTTTCAAGCTTCAATTTCAACACAAATCAAAAGTTCCTAAAATTTCCTCAATTTAGCCATGTGCCCAAATTTCACCAAATTAAATGCCCTAACCCCATAATTGGCACCCAATTAATGTTGAAAGCTCTTCATCCAATCTCTTGAGACTATTTTGAACTCTCAATTTGTACTTAGCCCAACTCTAGCCTAACCTAAACCCAAGTCTAACCTAACATCCCCAAATTGACCAAATGTCCAAATTCCTTCAATTTGAACCTCCAAATCAATTTGAAATCACTCCAAACCTTTTATAAACTCTTTGTGATAATCATCCACACAAAATTGATCAGTAAACTACGCCCAATTCCATGACTAGCCTAACCCAAATCTAATTTCAAGACAATTTGACCCATTCCATGCACCAAAATTGACTAGGCCATGCCTCAGTGACAGAATTAATGACACCACAACCACCAAATGAAGCTTAGTGACCAGGCTAGACCCACCTAGCCCACCCTATTTGATATTTGGACCAATGTTCCATTAATTTAGGGGATTTTACCCCATTTATGGCTTATACCAAAATATCCTCACCATCATCACTAACCATTAGTGGCTAACCATCATAAACCCTCTCCTGACTCCCTTGACTTCTCTGGCCAACACCCCGGCCCTACCGGTCAGCCTAGTGGTCGGAAAACCCTAAATATGAGAGCCACCCCTCTTTAATCAAAACCCCTTACACCCATCTAATGTCACTGGCCTTGATCGGCCTTTATCATTCTATAGCCCTCCACCTCAGCACCAAATAGTACATGAATTGAAGCCCTGAGCTCCACCCTAAGCCATTTTATTTAAACCCTTCCTCCATGGCAAAAAAAAAAAATCTTCAATTTCTTTGAGGAAACTCTGTCAAATTTCTCTCAGAGCTCCTCTAAGACCCCTTTAGCTCATTGCAACCATCTCTTGACCATTTTTCCGACCACCTGAGCTCAATTTTTGAGCTCAAAATCAGAGCAAATTTTGTCCACCAACAAAACTTCCCCAAACCTCAAATTTTACTGCTTTTAAGCTTCCCCAAAGCAAGAGAGGATGATCCCCACTAAAATTCTTGTCATTTAAGCTCTCCAAACCGCTCGCCATTTCCTTGAACAGCTACTTAGAGCTTAGACCAGAGGGAACCAAGACATCCATATAGTTCATTGGACTCCACTGAAGCTTCCACAAGCATCTGATTGAGGCCTCCCCTCTCAGACAAAGGTATAGGCCATTAAACCTAAATTTGAGCTCGATTTGGTCTTTTATGAAGAAAAGTTTAATTTCATAGCATTATAACCATATGGAGGGGCTCGCCTTGAGTATATGAAGGTGTAAAAACAAACCTCATGTTATTTAGTTAAGTATTGAGCGAGATATAACGTCTAAAAGTTTAACGGCTCACAGGCTCTAGCTATCGAGGACAATGACGGAGAGTCGTTTGATCGTGCATGTATCGAACGGTTGGATGAGATCGAGCTGGATGAAGTTTTCGTTCATGAACAACAGGACGTGTGGTTGTCAATTCAAATGTCGGTGCCGAACTAGGATAAAACGTGTGGCGCTTCGAAAAGGATGAGGATGATGCAGTGGATGAGTTAGATAAACATAAAATTAGGAATTTCTTGATTTAGATAAATACCATAAATTTGAAAAATCATATCTTTGTGTAGAAAAATCATAAAAATAAAATAAAGATACCCTCTTATTTAGTGAACAGAGGAGAATAATGTGGGATGTAGATAAAATTTTTTTGTTGACTCTCTAATTTTTAATGAATTAAATAATCTCTTGAGTATTTTAGTTGATTATGATCAAGTATAGCTTGCCATCCCAATGACAATGGAGATGTTCTTTAATTTTTCCAAGGTCAAAGGACATCTCTGTGTCTCTAACCCTAATTTTCAAGCTAAGATAACTATTTTTAGATTATTTTAATTATACAAATTAAAATATCACTTGAAAAATTATGAGAATAATTTTAGTTGGTTTCCTATGGTCAGAGAAGTTTAGGAAAATTGTCATAATGACTTCCATTATTTTCTAATTTTCTATGGTTAAAAAAATTATATAACTTTCATTAATTTATGTAAATTATATACTAATAAAAAATTGACAAAATCAATTCCACACTGTGTATAAAAATCATGTTTACCCACTGTAAAAATTTAGAAATTATTTGACTATGTTTGAGCACTAAAGTTGGTTTTCTAAGAAACCTTGTATTTTTGTACAAAATAATTATATTAAATTAAATACACATGAAAAAATTATAAAAATTTTTTTTCTGAGTTCCTCATGATTTGTGGCACTTAGGAAAAATAAAACTTATTTTTGAAAAAAAATACTTGATTTTTTAGCTTTATTTTGAATTTAAAATAATTTAAAATAATTAAAAATCCAAAAAATACCAAAATAATTGAATTGTACTTAATTGTTCCCTGATCACTTAGAACTCATTAAGATATTTTTCCCTAATTTTTCGAAGGTAAAAATAAATTTTTGAAAGCTTAAAAATGAATTTTTCTTTCTTTCTCTTTAAAGTAATTATAATAAAAAAACTAAAAATCAAAAAGTACAAATTTTATTTCTCTGAGTTCTTTGAACTCAGAGACGTTTAATAAAAATAGAAAGATAATTTTGCTAATTAAAACATTATTTTACATTTAATTAAATTACTAAAATTGATTCATAATTAAATAATAATGTAGGAGTTTAATTCAAAAAAATCATGGACTTTTGTCCAAGTGTTTCTCTATCCTAAGGGGTCCTCTAATAATTTTTTCATAAATAAAAAACTTTATTTTAGATACTTAAGTAAACTCAACTTTTAAAGTACTACCTTTTAATTTAAATGATTATTTAAATTAAATTAAATTTTGAAAACCCACATTTTCTCATATGACGTCTTAGTTGACCCATGGATAGGACACGCTAAATTCTGAAAGTCATTTGAATTTTGATTAATAAGTTGTGAGCTGAAGAGCACCAAAGGAAAAAAGGGTAAAAAACCATAGGATTAATGAAGAGAAAACGGGTAATTTTGATCTTAATGAACATTTTTGGATGATTAAAATACAATGGGATTAAAAGGTAGGAACTCACTTGCCACCTTTTCTATAAGAGCAAAGTTGTAATTTCCTTAATTATCATGTCTTGGAAGTCAATCAAAATTAAACAATTCTCAAGTGATGGGTTCGAGTTAGAAAGATAATAAAAATTTTAAGCCCATAATTGATGACAGTGTGATCATTCAAAAAGAATGCATGTCATTTAAGTCAAAATTTTGTTTGTTACCATTTCACCTATTGTGATTGTTCAAGACTTGGTAGTGACCTAGGCTTGACATTTAAACTCATTTAATTGGATTTAAGGAATAACATGATTAATGATTAACACCTTTTTACACTACATGTTTGATTTTAACTATGGAAATCAAAACCTTTACTTACTTAAAATTGCCTTATGGGCACCAACCCACATAACTCTTAAATGAAATATTGATTGATCAATTGAACGTCCTAGCCTTGGGATAAATAAAAAATCAAGCTTTCCAGAGCAATTGGATAACTCTATTTTGACCTTGGATGATTAATAAAACGATATGATAAGTTTAAAATGAACTCGAGGTATTTCAAGAAATCTTCAAAGTGGTTTAGAGTCATGCTCCGAGCACTTTGAAATCTCGTGAATGTTTTGAAAGGCAAAATGAACTTTCTATAATTTGTTAAAAAATCATCCAGTAAGATCTTTCGAGATTCAATAAAGTCATAAATTGGGGTTTGGTAGCTATTGATCCCAACTTATTGCTTATATGCAGCAGTATAACAATAATTTTGATTATATTTTTCACTTATATTTCCTTATTTTGCAACAAAATAAAAAATTTAATCCTGAAGAAAAATAAAAATTTAACTTTTAATTTATATATATTGAGATACTGCGTAAGTATATGTATCATTACAAGTAATATAGAAATTTTTTATTAAGACCTGTATATCAAACCCACAGGGAGATTTGGAATATGCACTTTTATAAACTTTCTATTTCTAAAAAGACAATTAGTTAAACTAAAGATGATTCTATAGTAATAAGAATTTAATATTTTTGGTATTTTCAATATTTTGATAGAACAATAACAATTTAAAAAGATAACTAGAGTATTTGCAGAAGAAAAACACTAAAGACGAAAAATATCTTTCTTCTTATCATGAATCAATAATAAGTAATAGGAATTTTATTGTGAAAGTATGCAAATTTTGTTGTGCCAAATAGGAGCAATAATATTCTTTACCCTTACTAGTTATGCTATAAAGAACATTGGCTAATTTAAAGTTTGAATAGTTCTGAAGACCGGCTAGGCAAGGAAGATACTAGCTCTTACTCTAGAGTTCCCTTGACTCTCTCCACCTGGGGGGTAACATTCACGTATCAGAACCTAAGAAGATAAACCAGGTTGGGGGCTTTAACCTGTCACTTTAAAGTACTCTAACTCTACACAATTCAATGAATATTTCCCTATTTATTTGCACTCAATCATATGAACTTCATTCTCATTCCTACAACTTCATATGATTCTTTCTAATTGTTGACTGCNTATATTAATTCGTCAAAATGATTGGATACTTAAAGGCCCGGCGAGTATGTCTAAGACTTGTTTGATAAAGCCAAAGCCATTTAGGCTATCATTGTCGGCCAAACTTTAAACAGCAGCTTAAAAAACAACATCAAAGTGAGCTAGAGGTCAATCCAAAGTGCAACTTCAAAGTGACGTACAAAGGCGATAACAAATTATAATAAAATGGAGAGGCAGTTTCTGTAGCTATCCCCTTCAAGGGAGCTTGGGGTCTCCTAACTGAAGACATTATGGACTAAGGGTTTAGCACTTTTATCTACAAAAGAAATAGAAAAACAAGCCACAGAAAAATTGAGTGAAACAATGAAAGACCGAGAATAGATACCTTTCATGGGTTTGTGCCCCACTGACTTCACGACGAGGGTTCTAAGATTTTTCGATCGTGATTCTCTTTTTTACATCTCCAGTTGAGATGTCTTCAAGAATTGGCTTTGATTGGCTTTCAAACCAAGAATTTGATATCTCTGACCACCATGTTTCCTTGGTTATTCCTGGCTTCGTTTTGGTGATGAGAGGCCGAGAAAGAGGAATGGCGGGGAACTTTAACAGGTTTTGGTTTCCCCCACATTANTGTACCTCAAATCCTGTATCTATCCTGAAGGATAAACACAAGACTTGAGGATGAGGCTTGATCAAATAAATAAAGGAATATATGACATTCATTTGGTNCTTCCTATAAGGGCAAGCCCCTATAGTTAATTACATCATAAATGACCAAAGCCACTTAAGAAGACCCTTGATAAAAATCAAGAAATATTATCTTCAAGGAATTTCAAAGGGTAGGACTCTTCAACTAAATCGTACGTAGAGGTGTGAAAAAGGGATTGGTTCAATTTTGGAACNCCTATAAGGGCAAGCCCCTATAGTTAATTACATCTTAAATGACCAAAGTCATTTAAGAAAACTCTCGATAAACATCAAGAAATATTATCTTCAAGGAGTTTCAAAGGGTAGAACTTTTCAATGAAATCGGATGTAGAGGTGTGAAAGGGGATTGGTTAAAATTTGGAACATTTTTTTATAGAGTTCAAAGGAGANGGAGGAAGAATTAGGGGATGTCAGGGATCCAGAGGCGAACCTCGGTGACTTCCCAAGCTATCCTAATGTTTGTCTTCAATTTTGAGGAGAAATATATAGGTGTTTCATCCTGCCAATTTTATTAGTTAGGGCTTACATTCGTGTGAAATGATCACACAAATAGCCTGGAAGAAGTGAGGATTTCGGTCGTGACAGACGACAACATCAGAATCCTAAGACGAGTTAGGGCTTATATTATATAACAGGGTTATACAAAGGCCTAAAGATAAGGTGAGGGTTTACGTTGCATGAGCAAGCAACCTCGAAGTCGTATGGCTTTGTTGTTTAGGCATAAGGAAGGAAGATTGGTTTAGCTGAGGAAGACAGGTTTTGGTGTTGAAGATGGCCGTGCTGCCCACCAAGCTAGCTCCAAGCTCATGCTGTAGACATGTTTTGTTGTTGAAGATATCCGTGCTGCCCACCATGCTAGCTCCAAGCTCCTTGCCGCAAAGACAGGTTTTACTGTTGAAGATGGTCGTGCTGCCCACCATGCTAGCTCCAAGCTCCTGCCGCGATGGGAAGACAGATTTTGCTGTTGAAGATGGCCGTGCTGCCCACCAAGCTAGCTCCAAGCTCCTTGCCGCAACGAGTTTGAGTTATCTAGTGTGTCAAGTTATAATATCAAATCAGGTGGCCTTATGGTTGAAGTTCCTTAAATTTTATAGAGGGCATATTAAAGTTAATTAGAGCAACACCGGTTAGGATCCTACGGTTCCCTCGTTCTGGCATCACTATTTTTCATTGGATTCACTTAGTCCAAATGAACTTATCAAACCCAATTTAATGAGTTCCATAATTTCATTTAAACCGTGGGAAGCCTCGTTAGCAACCGTAGGTTACCTCCTCCGAGGGATTCCCGATCATCCGATAGAGACATCTTAATTTAGTTGAAGTTGTGGTTTTGTGTGATGTTTGTGATTAAATTTTAAGTTGTTTTATATTTTAAATGTTGTGGCGGTGAATTTTACTTGGTTGATTTTTAATTTTAGTTTTGGTTATGGTTAACATGCAAGTTTATGTAGGTAAATGCAAGCATGAAACATGTGAGGAAAAAGGCAGAAGAAAGATGGTACTATAAACTGTAAAAGCGTACCTGACGAGTCTTCTCGTTCCACCACCTGAAACTTAAAAAAACATGTGAGGGCATTTATGAAGAGCAGGAAAAGTAGAGTTCTGGGGGGGGTTGTCCTAACTCTAAGTCGTATTTTGGTGAGTCCCGAAAAGTTTATTTAAGGATGATTTCATTGAGCGAAGCATATTAAGTTTAATAGGCTTCTTGAGGTATCCAACAAGTTAAGAGGGGAAAGGCAGGTCCATGCCTCTCTCTCACCAACTAGTGAAAAGCCTCGAGTCCGTTTAAACTCATTATATTGCTTAATGGTTCATCATGTGAATACCCTTATTACTCAACGAACATTGATGTCTCAATTATCCTTAAGAAAGTCATTTGTCATTCAATTTAAGAATTATGTGGGTGAAGAACCTTAAAGGGGCAAGTTAGTGTACTTTCAATAACTTAGCTAATTTTAATCCTAATTGGGCTTAGTGGTGTTTCAAGGATGTTTGATTTAGTTATGTTTATTTTTCTAATCTTTGTTTAATCAATTTTTTATTTAGCCTAAGTCACCACTAAGCCCTTAAGGCCTAGGTATTTGAAAAGGTTAAGCTTTAAGTGGTCATGATTCATGATTTGAATTTTATTTGAAAATCAAGATAGGTGTATTAAATTGATTAATTATTGGCTTCCATAGTCATACCCCTAAGTCCAGGATCATTTAATTTTAATAAACTTCCAAATCTTAATAATTTAGAAATTTATTAACTTATCTTTTTAATGAGGAAAATGAAATTGGTTTCTACCAATTAGCCCCTTGAGTTTCAAAAATCAAATAAATTGATTAAGATCAGAGGTTGCTNGAGAAAGAACTAGGGGATGTCATGGATCCAGAAGAGAACCTCGGTGACTTCCCAAGCTATCCTAATGTTTGGATTCATTTCAGAAAGAAATATTTAGGTGTTTCATCTTGCCAATTTTATTAGTTAGGGCTTACATTCGTGTGAAACGATCACACAAATATCCTGGAAGATGTGAGGTATTAGGTCGTGATGGACGATAACCTCGGAATCATAAGACGAGTTAGGGATTATATTGTATAGTAGGGTTATACAAAAGCCTAAAGATAAGGTGAGGATTTATGTTGCATAAGCAAGCAACTTGAAAGTCCTGTGGCTTTGTTGTTTAAGTATAAGATAGGAAGATTGGTTTAGCTGGGGAAGACAGGTTTTGCAGTTGAAGATGGCCATGCTGCCTACCCTCGCCGGGACGAGTTTGAGTTTTCTGGTGTGGCCAGTTATGATGTCAAATCAGGTGGCCCTATGGTTTAAGTTCATTAATATTTATGGGGGACATGTTAAAGTTGATTAGAGTGACACTGGTTAGGATTCTACGGTTCCCTCATTCAGGCACCACTATTTTCTATTGGATTCACTTAGTACAAATAAACTTACTAAAATTCAACTTATTGAGCTCCATAATTTCATTTAGACAGTGGGAAGCCTCGTTAGCAACCGTAGGTTACCTCCTCCGAGGAATTCTCGATCATTTGATAGAAACATCTTAATTTAGTTGCAACTGTAGTTTTGTGTGATGTTTATGATTAAATTTTGAGTTGTTTTATATTTAGAATGTTGCGGCGGTCAATTTTATCTTTGTTGATCTTAGTTTTAATTTTGGTTTTAGTTTTGTGGCTATCCTGATAGTTTTAGTTTTCATATAGGGTGACATTTTTGTTTAGCATGCAAGTTTGTATAAGCACAAAAGTATAGCATAAAAGTAGAAGGAAGACGACGTTGAAAACTGTCAAATTGTATTTGGTGAGTCTTCTCGTTTCACCACCTGAAACTTAAAATGCATGTGAGGGCAGTTCATGTAGAGACAAAAAAAGTATGATTTTGGTAGTTTTCCTAACCCTATGTCATATCTTGGTGAGTCCTTAGGGTTTTAATTAAGTTTGGTAAATCTCTGAGGTATCCAACATATCTAGAGAAAGAAGCAGGTCTGTGCTACTCCCTCGCTGCCTGGTGGAAAATCTCAATTTTTTTTAAACTTAACATGTTGCTTAATAATTCATCCTATAAATACCCTTAGTGCTAAGTAAGCATTGATGTCTCAATAATTCATAAGAATAGGGTAATTATCATTTGTAATTTAATTTTGAAGATTATGTGGGTGGAAACCCTTAAAAAGGTAAGTTAGTGTTATTGGACACTTAGCCAAATTTTGGTCCTAATTGGGCTTGTAGTGTTTGAAAGATGTTTTAATTTTAATTGTGTTTGTTTTTTTATCCTCATTTAACTAGTCTTGATTTAACTTAGATTACTACTAAGCCCTTAAGACTTAGGTGAGTGTCTTAATTAGTTTTGAAAAAGTTAAGCTTTAGGTGATCATGTTTTATTATTTGAGTTTCATTTGAAAATCAAATAGGGGTATTAAATTGATTAATTATTGACTTTAAAAGTCATACCCCTAAGTCCTATGTTTATTTTATTTTAATAATATAGAAATTTATCAACTCAACCTTTTAATTAAGAAAGTGAGGTTGGTTTCTATCAATTAACCCCTTATGTTTCAAACATCCAAATAAACTAATTAAGATTAGAGGTTGCCCATTTCCCACCTTGAATTAAGCCTAAATGTTAATTAAGGCTACATTTCAAAAATTACACATTTGCCCCTTAGGCTCTATCACTTAATATTTTATCAAATTCAATTCAAATGACTTTGAAATTTTTATCCTACCTTATTCAAGGGTCAATTAAGACCTCAGAAGAGAAAATATGATTTTTCAAAATATAATTTAATTTATATGATTAATTTCATGCAAAAATAGGATTTTTCAAGGAAAATTACTAACATGACCAAGGTAAATCCTTATCCCTTAAAATTTTTATTGGAGGTAGTCGTAGACCACAGAAGCCTTTGGACAAAATTTCATGATTTTTTGAATTTTATTTAAGTTTTCAGATTTATTTTAAGTTCTGGGGTATTTATTAAATATAAAAAAAATTTTAAATGGGGAAACTTAAGTTTTGTATTTTAAAAAAATGTTCCTAAGATAAGAGAACCTAGGGGAGAAAATTTTATAATTTTCTAAGTTTTATTTGATTTATTGGAATTATTTTAGTGAAAATCCATTTTAGCCTTTAAAAATTATTTTTAAGCTTGAAAATAAAATATCTTTCTTTTAGAAAATCAGGAAAAATATCCCAATTGTTCCTAAGTGCTTAAGATGCAATTTAGAACATTTCCATGAATTTTATTATTTTTGTGATTTTTATGGATTTTTAATTATTTAAATATTTAAAAAATAAGCTAAAAATCAAGTTTTTATTTTAAATACCATTTTATTTTTAGAAAACACCCCTGATCTCAGAGAAGTCAAAAAATAAGTTTTTATAAATTGTTGAGTTATATTTTGATTTTTAAAAATCATTTAAATGCCAAAAAAGATATTCAACTTAAAAAATCAATTTAGGTCATCAAATGAACTCAAAATGCTTTGAAATTTTTATGGTGAGTTCTATGGATCCTAAACAATAGTGGAGATCAAAGAGAAAGTCATTTTGTTGTTTGTATTTTTCAAAATTAATTATCCTAATGATTTAGGATTTGTAAAGATCAAGTGTATTTTGAATGACTTGGCTCATAAGAAATTTTTCAAAAAGCTCTCTAGAAATTATAAACCTTTTAAAATTTTCTTGGATTTTTTTAAGTAACATGCTAATTTCCATAATTAATGTAAGCAAATAATGCACATAAACTTGAAAATTATGATTCTCTGTCTAGGGACCTCCTCAGACTTTGGAAAAATTAGGGAATGTTCCTTTTAATAGAGGCTACAACATGCCAAGAATTCAAGCCATAATAGTTTAAATTAATTAAAAATAAAACATACATCAAATGGCCTTCAAATTATTTCCACATTGTTCTCTTCTCTTCACTGAGCAAAAGGGTATTTTTATTTTATTTTTTTGATTTTTCTACACCAAGATATGGATTTTTGAAGTTAAGGGTAATTTTTTGAATTATTTAAATCCTTATTTATCTACTTAAATGTGCGACACTGACTGGATACTAGGCAGCTTTGAAGGCACGCGTGGCACGTATTAGTTGGACGCCGCCATCGACGAAGCTGCTGACTTGGCCCGCAGTTCATGTAAGGAAGCGCTGTCCGGCTCGATCTCCTCCATCCATCTGATACACGTGCGATCGGGCGGCTCCCCGTCATCGTCCCCAATAGAGTGATCTCATGACCGTCCACACTAAAACTCTAAGATCTCAACTTATATAAACCAAATCACTTCGGGTTTGATTCTATGGACTCTTCTAAGTGAGACAAACATATCCATATGGTAACCATGCAATTAAATTAAGCCTAATCAAATGGAGAATCAAAATAGGCTTGGAAGGAGGAGAAGTTCAATACTTTGGCTCTGAGAAGGGAAGCTTCGATCAAAGATGCTCGACACGTTCGTTGGGGTCCAAGGAGGCTAGGGATTAAGCCTCTAGTTGTGGTGCAAAGCCTAGGTAGGAATTTGACCAAGCCCAATTTCAACTGTTTGTCTAGAGCTATGCTAGAGGCTCTGTGGAAGGGGAATTTGACGGGGTTTTTCCTTCTCTAGACTGACGAGGTCTCAAAGAGGCTTTGGGATCAATTTGGGGAAGTCTCTCAGAGGAAATTTCAGCTTTACCTCCATGGCCATAGAGGGGAGCTTTTATAAAAAATGCCTTAAGGCTTGCTGCCATGGCCAATTGGGGGTGAAATGTGCTGCCTAGGTGGAGGGTAGAGAGGCTCCAACATTTAATTTAGATGAGGTGGCCTCTAGGTTTGAATTTGATTTAATCCCATAGGGGTGGCTCTTAATTTTTCTATTTTTTGGCAACTAGGCTGGCCGGCCAGCCAGGGGGAGGTGGCTAGGAGCTCAGGGAACCCAGAGGAACATGTCACAACAATTTAATGTATTTAGACTTTGTTTTGGCAAAAATATCCTAAGATTAATCAAATATGGAATGAAATCCCTTAATTTAGGAGATTATTGGTCCATGGCTTAGTTTAGGTGATTTTAAGAGGTTTAGGCTGGCCACTAGGGTCTAATTTTGTGACTATGAGGTAGTTAGGCCATCTTTAGTGCATGGGTTCAATGTAAGCTCAAGTGATCAAAGCTTGCATTTGGGTTAGGCTAGACATGCCAATTGGCCTAATTTATTGATTAACGTTGTGTATATGGTTGTTATGAATATTTTTGGTGAAGGATTGAAGTAATTTTGAGTTCCATTGGTGCATCAATTTGAGTGATTTTTGAAATTCGGTTAATTTGGGCATGTTGGGCTAGACATGGGTCTAGGTTAGGGTAGCCTTGGGCTAAGTCAAAATTTAATGGTTCAAATGATCAAGGGAGATGTTGTGAAGATTTTTCATGAAGGAATAGAGTGGACATTTTGGGTTTAAGGCCATCAATTTGGTGAGATTTTGAGACATGGCCAATTTGGGGCAAATTTGGGGCTCTTTGGATTTACGTTCAAATCAAATAAAATTCAGGCTTTGCCAAGGCCAATTGAAGGTCAAGTTTGATGTATGGGGATATTATGAAGGTTTTTGCAGCACAAATTGTGAGAATTTGAGTTGGCATGGGTTCAATTTGGTGGAACCAAGTCATGGGGCCAAAATTGGGGTTTTGATCTAAATCAAAATTAGGTTCAAGTCATGGACTAATTGAGCTTGGATTTGGTCTATATTGGTCACATAAAGAGTGAATTTGAGTTTAGAATTGAAATTGGGGTCATTTGAGACCAATTTGATAAACATTTGAGGTGATTTGGGTAAAATATGGATATTTGAAGGGCAATTTGGGGGTTTTGATCAGATATGGTCAAATTGGCCAAATTGGTTCATGTGGTAGTTGAGAAAAATGAAATTGGGAATATATTGGAGGTTTAGGAAATTTTTAGGGTTTTTAGGAATTTTTGGAATTTTGGGCTAAGGAGGGGGCATTTTGGTTATTTGGCCAATTTTGGTGATTTTGGGTAGTTTTGGTGTTTTGAAGGTGTTTGAAATGATTTTTGAACCAAGTTAGGTATCTTGGGTAAATTTAGGAATTTTGGCCAAATTTGTGGACCCAAGGGTATCTAAGTAATTTAGGGGAATTTAGGGGCAAAAGGATAGGTTGGGTATTTTGGTAGAGTCGGAGTGCCAACAACCATCAATAAGCCATGGACCAATGGAAACCCCGTTATAGGTCCTCTATGTAGTGGTCTTAGCTAAACCCTAGCCTAGGGCTAGTGGGTTTAGGGGACTACCTACCTGAGTCTCCCATAAGTATCAAGGGACCAAAGCCTAGAAGTTTAAGTTTAGGATTATGAGTGATTGTGAGTGCGGATATGTACCTTAAGCCCTAGACCAACACCCAGGGTCAACCCTAAGGTCCAGAAGTCCTAAGGGGACTCTCCTTGAGCTCCCCCATAATGACACCACCTACTAAGTGCTAGAGGTTATGACCAATATGTTGAACTTCAAGTTGAGTAAATAAGAGTGAAGAATTTCTAATGGTGAGGGTTCCTTTTCTAGTTTTCTAAGAATAGTCAATAGGAAAGTCTTATGGCTAGAACTTAGGCTACTAAAGAGGAAAAACTAAAAGTCAACCAAAAGTGAGGTCAACACACACACACACACACACACACACACACACACAGATATATATATATATCCAAACGAAGGTATAAATGGTCTCATAAAATCCAATCCCTATGCATAAAAAATTTTAATTTCCAAATTAAAATATAGAGTCATTTCATCTCTTTTGAAAGATTACCTACTCTCTGACATCGATCAAATGTTTTTATATTTATATTAACATCTCTAGATAGAGTAAGCCAATAAAATCCAGATTGCAATATCTTATGAACAGTTCTATCATTCCCAAAATGTCCTCCAAAATCAAAACGTTGACATTTCTGAATAATTTCCTGAATCTCTTTATATGGCACACATTGTCTCTTTACTAAACCTTTGCATTGTTTATATAAGTAAGGGTCATCCCAAAAATAACACTTTAAATCATGAATGAATTTCTTTTCCTGTTGTTTTGTTAATTCATATTGTAAAATACCACTAAAATATAATTTACAATATCAGCATACTGACAACGACTTTATATATGAAATAAAATATAAGATAAATATGGACGTAATAAATATTCAATAATTGTAAAGTCAAACTTATCAACGCAATTATACGTATCGCTCAACTAATATAGGGCTCTAATGGAGTCCTAGATACTGATCCCACAGGGAGTAGTTTAGAGTTACGAACTAAGATTTTAGAAAAGCAATACTTTAATCACAACAATGAAGTTCAATTTGCTTATCTGTCACTAATAGGCAATTGAAATAAAAAGATAATTTTAATAACTATTAAATAACTAATGATATTAAATAGGGTTTAATTGTGATATTCAATATATAAGAAAGCATCTTTCTCCTTGTCAAGAAATCATAGTGAATGGATAAAATGAATTAGTTTAATTTATATTATGCGAAATAGGAGCATACCTATTCTTTACCCTTTGGTCCTGGCATAAAGAACATTGATTAATCCTACGCTTGTTTACTGAATCTGCAGCTAGGCTGGGAGGATACCGACTCTCACTTCAGAGCTCCCACTTTCCCCTCACTTGAGGGCTAACATCTACACTTCAGTTCCCAAATGATAGGACTGAATTGGGGATTTTAGTCTGTCACTCTAAAATCTCCAATTCTATGCCCGAAAATATTATTTCCCTATTAATTTGCACCCAACTTCCAAGGGCTTTGACCTCCCTGAATCTTGGATGTAATCTTCACTTTAGCTAAATCTTGGATGTAATCTTCACTTTAGTTGTAAATTTAGTTGTAAACTCAACATACCTTTCCACTCTAAAATCTCCAATTCTACGCTCGATAATTTTTATTTCCCTATTTATTTGCACCAAATTGGGGATTTTAGTCTGTCACTCTAAAATCTCCAATTCTACGCTCGATAATTTTTTTTCCATATTTATTTGCACCCAACTGACCGAATTGGGGATTTTAGTCTGTCATTTTCTAAAATCTCCAATTCTACGCCCGATAATTTCATTTCCCTATTTATTTGCACCCAATTTCTGTCACTCTAAAATCTCCAATTCTACGCCCGATAATATTATTTCCTTATTTATTTTCACCCAACTTCCAATGGCTTTGACCTCCCTGAATCTTGGATGTAATATTCACTTTAGTTGTAAAACTCAACATATTTTTACAAATCAATCGGCCAGATTGAAAGTAAATGAAGATTGAAGTGAAAAGATCATCACAACTTCTTACACATTTTCATGGCTTCACCAATTCAAATCATCGTTTCACAAATCTCGAGACAAGGAGAAACACAGAGAAAACTACTCAGATCTCATGGGGAAAATACCACAAAACTCGAAATTCATATATAAGATCAAAGGCATACAAACTAACACAAGTAAATAACTTATCTCTAAATTCTCTCCAAGAACACTCCTCGAAGTTTCTCTGAATCTCTTTTTTTCTTTACAGCACACAGAATTCCTCTTTGAGGTAGTAAGGAGGAAGAAATCTCTCACTTTCCCTCCACTATTACAATCTCTCAAAAAAATCCTCACAATTGTTACACACTAATAGAAAATCTATACACTCTAGGACCTCTCTAACTTCCAGGACCTCAGAATTTTCGTCCAAAATGTTCTTTTAAAGTTATGAATGAGCTTTCCCAAGTGTTGCCTAACCATCCCTTTAAAATTTGGCCTTATCCAAAGCTTGAGTAGGCATAACCTTCGATCTCGCCGTCGACAGCCTCGAGGGCGCCGTCGGCAAGCTTCTGAAGAATTTTGTCCTATAGTCTCGCGAAAAACTCACCGTTGGCGGGGTCGAGGACGCTGTCGGCGGCCTAGTTCAAATCTCCACATTTTGGTTATATTTTTAGAAATTCGCTCCTTTTTGCATCTTTTTGCTCCAATGACCCTAATTCATCATTCCTGCAACAAAGCATCAAAAATACCTTTCTTTAAAGTGCATAATCATTAAAAAACATTATAAAATAGGTATGAAAATCTCAACATATTTTGCTTAGGTCAAAATCCCCCAAACTTAACGATTACTTGTCCTCAAGTAATTTTAATTGCAGTAAAGTTTTAATTCAGAAATACTATAAGTTTGATTTAAATAAATATCATAGTGAGATTTTCAGAAAAATTTCAGGCAATTGAATAACTCTGTAGCCACAAGATTATCCAGTCATCAAGTTTATAAAGTTTTAATTCAGAAATACTATAACTTTGATTTAAGTAAATACCATAGTAAGATTTTCAGAGGGTAAAGTTTTAATGCAGAAATACTATAAGTTTGATTTAAGTAAATACTATAGTAAGATTTTCAAAAAAATTTCAAGCATAAGTCTTATTTAGTAAATACCATAGTGAGATTTTTAGAAAAAATTCAAGTAATTAAATTAACTCTATAGGTACATGATTAGATACCATAGTGAAATTTTTAGAAAAATTTCAAGTAATTAAATTAACTCTGTAGGTACAAGACTATCTAGTCATCAAGTTTAAGAGTTCTAATTCAAGTAATAAAATTAACTCTATAGCCACAAGATTATCTAGTCATCAAGTTTAAGAGTTCTACTTTTCTAACATTTCAAGAATGACTATATGTTGCAATATTAAGTCATCAAGTTTAAGAGTTCTAGTCTTCTATTTATTTCAAGAATGACTATATGTTGCAATATTAATTCACTTAGAATATTCAAGAGATAGTAACTTCATGAGAACTCTACTAGTAAAAGATCTAATTCCATAAATATAAGTTCAGGAATGTATTCAAGTTTTTCCTTTAGGTGGGTCCAGTGAAGCCAATTTTTGATTAGGCATATCCTCAAGCTTCTCCTCACTTCCACAATTTTCTTTCTTTTCTCTTTTTCATTTTGATTGCTTTCAATCCTATGTACTTTTCTTTTCTTTTCAGGGATTGTTTTCAATCCTTTCTTTTTCCTTTTCAAGTGAGGATTACTATGATTTTAAACTTCACTTTTCTTTCACTAAATTTGAAACTCAAAGCATTTCTCAACCTTATAAATATTTCATAGTTTTTACATCATTGAGCCCCAATCTTTTCTTCTTAAATGAATTTCCTTATAAATATTTCATAGTTTTTACATCATTGAGCCTCAATCTTTTCTTCTCAAATGAATTTTCAGATTCTTAATACTTCAAATTATAAATATTCATAGCTTTTACATCATTGAGCCCCAATCTTTTCTTCTCAAATGAATTTTCATGATTTTGAACATCACATTTCTTTCCCTAAATTTGAAACTCAAAGCATTCCTTTACCTTATAGATTTTGATCTTCACTTTTCTTTCCCTAAATTTGAAACTCAAAGCATTCCTTTACCTTATAAGTAACATAGTTTTTACATCATTGAGCCCCAATCTTTTCTTCTCAAATGAATTTCCAGATTCTTAATTCTTCAAAATATAGTTTCATTTACGTTAAATAGTTAACTATAATCTTATTCTCTTATACTAAATATCTTAAGTTACAAAATTAATTTTTGTTATCTTTTCTTCTCAAATGAACTTCCAAATTCTTAATACTTCAAAATATAGTTTCCTTTACTTTAGTAGTTAACTATAATCTTATTCTCTTATATTAAATATCTTAAGTTACAAAATTAATTTTCATTACAAATACTATAATCTTATTCTCTTATACTAAATATCTTATGTTACAAAATTAATTTTCATTACAAAAATTTTCTTTAAATCTACCATAATATTTAAATAGCTACAAAATATAGTTACCTGAATTAAATTCACCAATATAGTTTCTTTTACTTTAAATAGTTAACTATAGTCTTATTCTCTTATACTAAATATTTTAAGTTACAAAATTAATTTTCATTACAAAAATATTTTGATCTACCATAATTTTTAAATATCTACAAAATATAGTTATCTGAATTAAATTCACTACAAAAATCAGTCTTATTCTCTTATACTAAATATCTTAAGTTATAAAATTAATTTTCATTACAAAAATATTCCTTTAAATATTATACTAAATATCTTAAGTTACAAAATTAATTTTCATTACAAAAATATCTCTTTAAATTTATTTATACTAAAATATCTTAAGTTACAAAATTAATTTTCATTACAAAAATATTCCTTTAAATCTATAAATAGTTAACTATAGTCTTATTCTCTTATACTAAATATCTTAATCTACAAAATTGATTTTCCTTACAAAAATATTCCTTTAAATCTACTATATACACTTTAAATAGTTACAAAAATATAGTTACCTGAATTAAATTCACTACATAAAATCATATAAATAAATTTTGAAAATATTGAAATAGAGCACATCGAATAGTTAATCTTTTTCTTCCCTCCCCCAAACTTAAATTTTTTAATATGAAATAATAGAGGTGGAAAGAAAAACTATAAATATAAATCATACCTCAGTATTGTAGGCATTTTCATCATTCTAAAATTTTTGCAGGCCTTCTTAAATTTTTACATCACCTGGTCTGTAATATTAGGAGCTTTCTACACATATAAATCATTAGAGGAAGTTCTAGGTAATGAAATTTTGAAATAAGTATAAAACTGAAACATTAAGTAAGCACAATATTTCCTAACACAACCACAATACTAAACAATTAAAACTAAAATGAAAAATAAAAATCACATTACAATCCACAAAATACTATCTATGCTCTTCTGCTGCAAGGTTAACTCATTCATCAAATCAGGGAGGGTAGGGGAACTAGAAGGTGGAAGGTCATAACTTGTAAAACTCATTCATCAAATCAGAGAGGGTAGGGGAACTAGAAGGTGGAAGGTCATAACTTGTAGGACATCTCTACTAGTAGAAGGTTCTTGACTTCTACTCCCAGTTCTCCATTTCTCATGGGATTCAAAAGTCTTCAAATGGAAGGTTCTTGACTTCTACTCCCAGTTCTCCATTTCTCATGGGATTCATAAGTCTTTAAATTGGCTTTACTAGGATAAACACATCTCCACTTTCCACTCCAGAAAGTTTGCAAATTGTATAAATAAGTCCAGGATGTCCTAGACTCCACTAGTCTCACTCCTCGCCGTAGTCAATATATTCTTAAGAATAACACTCCTCACATTTATAGTTCTACTATTCTGAATATAGAAATTCAGAATAGCTCTATCTCTAATTACCTTACTAAGGTGATAGGTCGGTAACAGAGTAGAGGAAATGAAATAGTGACACGCTTTAGAGGTGGCATTCAGCATGGAAGTAGAAAAATTTACCCCTTCTCGTTGCTTTATCTTTCATGTTTCTTTCCCATCAGTGAGAAAGTTGATCACATCATTGAGAGGGCCTTCCATTATACTAAAGGATTCATGGTGACAGCTATAAGAGTCTGGGACTTCATAAAAAGTGTTGATGTGAGCGGCAGTAAACTCAACAGGAAACCCTCCGATCGAATTCCTACTTTGGCCTTACACCAAGACGACCAGGGACTCAATCCCTAGCCTCCTTGGACCCCAATGAACGTGTCGAACCCCTCTGATCGAAGCTTCACTTCTAAGAGCAAAGGTATAAAACCTCACATCATCCTGAGCCTATTTTGATTCTCCATTTTATTAGGCTTAATTTAATTGCATGATTACTATATGGATATGTTTGTCTCACTTAGACAAGTCCATAAGATCAAACTCGAGGTGATTTGGTTGAGTCTAGGCTGAGATCTTAGGGTTTTAGTGTGGACAGTCACAGAATCATTCTATCGGCGACGATGACGGGGATCCGTTCGATCGAGCGTGTATCAAATGGACGGAGGAGATCGAGCTGGACAGCGCTCCGGGACATAAACCGCGGGCCGAGTCAGCAACTACGTTGATGGCGGTGTCCAACTAGAGCGCGCCACGCATGCCTTCGGGGCTGCCTAGGATCTAGCCAGCACACGCGGTTTAAAAAGATAATTAGGGCTTTTTCTTATTTATTTAAATACCCCTAACTTAGAAAACTCATAACTTTATGTAGAAAAATCAAAAAAATAAAAAAAAATACCATCTTGCTCAGTGAACAAAGGAGAATGATATAAAATAAATTTCAAGTCCATTTGATACATAAAATATTTTTAATTAATTAAACACTATTTGGGATCATTTGATTCTCCATGCATATTGACACATCACCTTGACTTGAAATTTTGGCATGTTGTAGCCTCTATAAGGGGATACATCATCTAATTTTTCCAAAGTAAGAGGAGGTTCCTCTACAGCTCAAGATCTTCCACATTATTTTTTAAAATAATCATGGAAATTAGCATATTGATTAGAAAATTCTAAGAAAATTTTGGAAGGTCTACCATGACTAGAGAAGCTTTTGGAAATAATTTCTTGGGTCAATTCATTTAAAATGCCCTTAAATTTTACAAACACTAAATCACTAAAATAATTAATTTTGGAAAATATAAACATTTAAATGACTTGATTTTTGATCTCCACTGTGATTTATGATCTAGAAAACTCATCATAAGAAGTTCAAAATATTTTGAGTTCATTTGATAACTTAAATTAATTTTTAAAAAAAATACCACTTTTCACACTTAAATGATTTTTAAAAATCAAAATAAAACTCAAACAATTATGAAACTTAGTTTTTTTAGTTCTCTGTGATCACAGATATTTTATAAAAATAAAATTATATTTAAAATAAAGACTTGATTTTTAGCCTATTATAAATATTTAAAATAATTAAAACTTCATAAAAATTACAAAAATAATAAAACTCATGGAAATGTTCTAAATTGCTTGGGAGGTCACCGAGTTTCTCCTCTGGATTCATGACATCCCCTAGTTCTTCCTCCTTTAGATTCTAAAATAAAATGTTCCAGATTCGAACCAATCCCCTTTCACACCTCTACGCTCGATCTCATTGAAAAGTCCTACGTTTTGAAACCCCTTAAAGATAATATTTCACACCTCTACGTCTGATTTCGTTAAAGAGTCCTACCCTTTGAAATTCCTTGAAGATAATCTTTCCACCTCTACGTCCGATTTTGTTGAAGAGTCTTACCCTTTGAAATTCCTTGAAGATAATATTTCTACTCTACGTCCGATTTCGTTGAAGAGTCCTACCCTTTGAAATTCCTTGAAGATAATATTTCTCATTTTATCGAGAGTCTTCTTAGATGACTTTGGTCATTTAAGATGTAATTAACTATAGGGGCTTCCCCAATAGGAAGCATGTCCGAACCCAGCTTAATATAAACCCTATTTAATTCTTTATATTAAATAGAAGGATTTCTTAGGTGGCTTTGGTCATTTAAGATGTAATTAACTATAGGGGCTTGCCCTTATAGTAACATGTCCAAACCCAGCTTAATATAAACCCTATTTAATCTTTTATATTAAATAAGGGAACTTGTAGGCAAATACAAAGGTTTCACAGACCAGACGGACGTCATACTTTCCTTAGTTTATTTGATCGAGCCTCATCCTCAAGTCTTATGTTTATCCTTCGGGATAGATACAAGAGTTGAGGTACAGTGCTCTTTCATTTTAAACTATGAAAAGTATGGGGTTAGTTTGATTTTATACTTCATCGTCCTTCCGAAGCAAGCGACGGGATTTTGTTTCCAGCAACTAACAGCTTCTTACGGGTAACTCCCCACAAGCCAACCCCAAAATAACGCCAACAGCTTCTGGCGACTCTGCTGGGGATGTGTTTTTCTCTCCATACAAATCAAGAAATATTATCTTCACACATTAATGTGTCCATGTCCCTCTTGGACCAAATTACCCTTCTTCCGTTGGCATACTTTACCCATTTTTGTCTTGGGAAAGTACAGCCAACTTCTTAGACTTCAGGACTAGCTGTTCAACCATCTTTGAACAGAGGGGTTCAGAAGGCCATTAAGGACTTCTTAAATTTTTTTCAGGACTAGCTGTTCAACCATCTTTGAACAGAGGGGTTCAAAAGGCCATTAAGGACTCTTTAAATTTTTATATGAGGTCGGATCCCCAAAAGGTGTGTCGATGGAGTAATTCCACTTGGGCATTCTCTCCCACTAATTGGGTCCCACACTGGGTCCTAAAATTTCTTCACATCTCCCTTCCAAATTTGATTTGCTACTTCGCAAATTAAACCAAATCATGTTGTGCTGCACGCACTTTGAAACTTTCTTTTAGTAATTAAATTTTACACCTTTTTTAAACAAAGATGTTAAAAATACCCATAAATAAAGACCGGCCCGGTCTATAGATCAACCCCTATTCTCGGTGCTTGCACTAAAGATTACGAGGTTTTTGGCCATTTAGATAACCCTAAAACTTTCTGTTTTAAAGCCCGCTGCAATGGCCTACTGAACGCTGACCTTTTTCTGCAACCTGCTAACGGACCGCAGCGCCCGTAACGTCGTTCCCACCATCAAGTTTGGAGCTGGATTTGAAGACCTCGAGGTTATCCTCGAAAAAGCCCCATTCGTGATAATGAAGATCACTACTCCAGAAATGCAAGAACCATCTGCAAATTTTAGTTTGAACTGCCTTCATGACTTCCCTGCCTGCAAGCAGGATAAAGCTACCACCATCGCGGCACCCGCCAAGCCTGTTATCCCTGCTGCTACTAAGGGGAAAGAAGTGATGGTCGTTGAAGATCCGACTAAGGGATTAACTTTCCCACCACCCGTGTTTGAAATCGAGTCGAGCTCAAGGACTGTACCACTAACCTGAACTCAAAGGAGGAACCACAATAGAAGAGTTCGAAGGGACATCAAAGCCCACTCCTGAAAACACACCCGTTGAGGAGGAGCCTCATCGAATTGAAGAGGTGTTACCAGAAATTTATCCACTCCTACGAGGGAGTAGATTCCATCCTCTGATAGATACTGATGGATATGAGAGTATCAGGAAGACTGTTGCCACATTACCATCACTCCGTGGACACTGTGAGGAGGGAAAGAAATTCACTCCTATCACCCAAGTTAGCATAATTTTCAGAAGGCTTACTACCAAGGAAGGATGTTCTGTTAGTGAATTACTTAAGCAAGTGGGACATGCGATTTCCCCTCGTATGAAGAAAGAAATTTTGAAGGGTGTTAATTCCGTTAGAAAGTCTCACAAGTCGACTGAAAAGTCACCTACTCGTATTCTCGTATGGTTTTGATTAGGGAACCAAGTTGATACTGCTATAGTCACCACCGATCATACCACCACCAGAACAGCAGGTTGCTGACCGATTAAGTCGAGACTGGGTCCGACGATCTTAAACGTCATTCCTGCAATCCCAGAAAGGAAAACAAGACGATTACCAGACACTATAGCCGGTCTACACCACAATGGGCATACCTTCCCTCGACATACAAATGACTCTACTAAGACGTCCTGTCCTGAGACATCATCGTCAAAGTAGAAAAGGGTACGGGTGAGGGATTAACTTTCCAGGTACCATGCCAGAAAAGGAACTCATGCAAATGGTTGAACAAGTGTGGGATGCCTTAGCCGAGTCTAAGCGCGGTTCATCAGTTTTAAAGGGTAGACCTTACCCGGAAGAGTTCGATGTCGTCTCTTTCCCCAAGGGTTTTGTGACCCCAAACTTCAAGATATTCGATGGGACTAGAAATCCCAAACAGCACATAACACATTTTCGAGCTAGTTGTGACAACACGAGGAATAATGAAGCTCTACTCTGCCAACAGTTCGTCAACAGCTTGTCAGGAATTACTTTTAACTGGTACACTAACCTACCTAACGGGTCAGTTAAAACATTTTTTGAGTTGGAACAATTATTTATTAAAAGCTTTGTCGGAGTACAACACCATGTGTCTATTGGAGAGCTTATGATGGAGAAGCAAAAGTCTAGCGAAACTTTGTTAGACTATATTTTTAGGTGGAGAAACCTTAGCATGAAATGTGAACCTCAGCTACAGGAACATCAAGCGATTGAGATTCTACTCAAAAGCAATCATGGGCCAGTAGCTTTCATGCTTAAGGGACTCACCATCAAATCCTTTGAGAAGCTACTCAGTAAATTTGCGGTCTTCAAGAAGAAATGAAGCACATGGAGCCACATGAAAAGGCCAAGGTGACTAGAGTGTTCGAAAAGAAATCAGGAGTAGTCGCAACTATCAACAAAGGAATGCAGGTGATAAAAATATATGCAAAAGAGCATCACCAATCTTCATCACAGTACTCTCAGAAACAGAACAGTCAATCCAACCAACGGCCGCCTCAGGAGGGACCACCTCGAATAGCGGGTAAAAGAATATACCTGTTAGAGCGACAGAAAGTTGTGTATTCCTTCAAGGATGAGTCCTAAAATATTCAAAAGCTTGATGAAGAAACCATAATTCAAACTACCTGATCCAAAGAAACCTGAAGAGGTGGATAAGAAGAATGAACCAAATTGTTGCCCATACCACCGGTTGCTTGGCACACTATAGACAAGTGTTTCGTCTTTAAGGACTAGCTCAAGAAGAACCTCAAGGAAGATAACATTACAATCCTGAAGGAGTATTTGACAGAACCTAAAAAGGTTCCATAAACATGGTTTCAGCTGAGTCAATCTCTTCGATCGATCTGTATACTGGAGCAGACGAATGGAGTACAACTTGGGATGAACTCAAGAGGGTCCTTAATCAAATATAGGATTCATCAAAATAAGCTTCAGCGAATACCGAAGAAGAATGGAATGAGGTCTGGAGTAGATCATCCAAGAAGATACTGAATAAGATCCAGTCTGCATCAAAATAAGCCTCTATTTAGAGTTTGCAACATACCAAGCTGGAGATAAAGATTTCGCCAAGAGATCCATCATCATCAAGGACAAAGAGAAAGAAGAAGAAAAGCATCACTGCCAAGATTGATAGCACGGGGGGTACGATAGGGGCTGCCTCTACTAGGCTGGTTGTCTCGGATTTGGGGAAGAAAATCCTCAAACCCTTGACTTTGTATGATTATCTTTTTGTCCCTCCGGGTCTTATGAATATAATGATTGTGATTTTAGCTACGTTTTGACTGTTTCTGGTGGTAACTTAACTCAATATGACCGATCTAGCTGCGATCTCGATCCTCAAAATGATCATCAAATTGTACTCGAGTCTGATGAACTCGTTGTCAAGTCTAAAGAAGACATCAATGATATCGCTTGTGACAGCACTAATAACCAAGAGCCAACTTTCAAGCGTCATGGTACACCGCTTGCCATCAACTTAGATCTTTCCAACGAAGAGGAAGAGACACCAAAAGATTCAATAATGATATCTCAAAAAGAAGAAATCATAGAAGTCAACTTAAGAAGCGGAAAAGTGTTACCACCAAGAACAGCTCCAACAGACAAAGGAAAACAGATAATGACTCGGGAAGAGATACCCCCACCTCCACCAGTGGAAGAACCACATAATCAAGATAAAATTGGAGGATCATGCAAAGTAGAATACAACGTGCTAGCTCATCTTAAGAAGTTGCCTGGCCGACTAAGCATCTAAGACGCTCTAATCCTGTCAAAGGAGATGAGAGAATCTCTGGTTACAGCTTTGCTTGATCCAAAAATTTGCTTAACTCAGTTGGCTAGCACATCCTCAGATGAAGTTTGCTCGTTGAAAGAACAGTCAGGTGTAACCTTCACAAATGAAGACTTGCTGCTCGGTACCGCTGACCACAACCATCCTCTACTGAGCTTTAAAAACATGTAAATTTGGATGTTGATTCTAATGAATTAATGGAATTGCCTTTTAATTACTTCTCGCCTTTGCTGTTCAAAAGTTAATTCAACAGGGACACTTACCAAAACAAATACCAAAAGATAAATTTCAACTTTTTGAAAAATTATGAAATAGTAAAAATCGAACTCCCAATTCAAAAGAGGGTCTCGGATTTTGTACAGTCGGACCTGTCGATGATTCTGAATTTTGCATGGTTGTTAGTGGTGAGTCAGAAGAGGATTGCCTCGATATAGAGGATGACTCTACTGATAAAAAAATAGAAGATGGTCCGCCAGAATTTGACGAAGAAATTAAATCCACCGTGGATGAATTGAAAGAGATTAACCTCGGGACTGAAGAACGACCTTGACCTACATTTATAATTTCTCTACTTGATGACGAAGAATCTGCAGAATTGGTCAAGATATTAACAGAATTCAAAGATTGCTTTGCATGGAGCTATGATGAAATGCCAGGACTGTCAGCAGAGGTTGCAGTCCATAAAATTGAGATGGAAAAGAATATAACCCCAGTAAAATAGGCTCCCAGGAGAATGCACCTTGAAATAGAACAATAAGTCATCGCTGAAGTGAAAAAGTTGATAGACGCCAACTTTGTTAAAGAAGAGCAATACCCCATGTGGTTAGCTAACATTGTACCAGTTAAAAAGAAAAATGGGCAGATCCGCGTCTGTGTCGACTTCCGAGATTTGAACAAGGCATGTCCAAAAGACGAGTTTCCACTACCTATACAAGAGATGATGGTGGATATCGCTTCAACACATGAGATTTTCTCCTTCATGGACGGATCGTCGGGATATAACCAAATCGAGATGGCTCCCGAGGATGCAGCGCTTATAGCTTTCAGAACAACGATTGGAATTTTCTACTACACAGTGATGTCGCTCTGCCTAAAGAACGCCGGAACGACATATCAGCATGCACAATGATGAAGATTTTTGACGACCTCATTCACAATCAAGTAGAATGCTACGTGGATGATTTGATCATCAAAAGTAAACAGAAAATAAACCATTTCTATGATTTAAGGATCATGTTTAAATGGTTACGACTTTATGACTTTAAAATGAATCCCTTAAATGGAATTTTCTAGTGCACAGCGCTGGGAAATGTACTTCGATGGCGCTTCGTCAGCCAGGAAAGACAAGGGATCAGACACAATTATACCAGGCAAAGCAGGGATTAGTTTGATCTTTATTGCGTCAGATTAGGGTATGATGAGGTTCTCATACCACCTGACACAGCCGTGAACCAACAATGAAGCAGAATATGAAGATTTAATCACCGGATTGGAGTTGACAATCTCAATGGGTATAACAAACATTGCCCTCTATGGTGACTCTCAACTTGTCATCCAGCAGGTCGTCGGACAATACAAAATTCTGAAACCAAGACTAGTAGAGTACCATCAGTACATAATGAAGCTCCTGGAGTAGTTTACTGAGGTGACTTTCTACTGGATTCCTCAGGGAGATAATGTTCATGCCGACGCTCTAGCAAAACTAGCTAAGAAAATGGCGTGTCCTCCGGAGGATTCCATCGAAGTCACGGTGCAAGGAAGATGAGTCTTGTCTTGAAAAAACTTTGAAACTCTACACAAGCTTGGAAAAGAGGAAACAATAAATACAGTTGCAGACATCAACGAAGATTGGCGTAAGCCATTAATAGAATTTTTGCATATTAGAAAGCTGCTAGAAGATAAGTCTGAGGCGCACCACATCACAAGAAGGGACATGTCTTATAGCCTCTGGTGGGAAATGTTCTCTACAGAAGATCATTCGACCAAATGTGGCTACAGTGTTTGAGCAGGGGTGGGAAATGTTCTCTACAGAAGATCATTCGACCAAATGTGGCTACAGTGTTTGAGCAGAGTTGAGGCACAAAATATTGTCAAAGAAGTACATGCCGAATTGTGTGTTGCTGACTAATCAGGGCCGAAAATGAAAATAATGATCAAAAGACTCGGATATTATTGGCCAGCAATGATGTCTGATTGCATGGATACAGCCAAAAGATGTCACTAATGCCAAGTGCATGGGGTGGTCTTACACCAGTCTCCGAATGTACTAAACCCAACTGTTGCTACAAATTACTTCTCCAAATGGGCGCAGGCAGTACCGTTACGTGAGGTTACGGAACATCACGTCCTTCAATTTTTCAATGGCCAAATTCTCTACCATTTTAGAGTACCGCGAAGAATAATCTCTGACAATGGGACGACTTTCAAAAGTACTAAGATCAATAATTTCGTCAGAAGACATGAAATAGGTTGAAGATACTCTACAATTTATTATCCCAGAGCAAATGGTATGACTGAAGCTTTCAACAAGACACTGGTAAAGATTTTGAAGAAAATACTGGATGAAAATAAAAGGTATTGGCATAACAAACTGTTAGAAGCCTTATGGGCCTACCGGACGACTTTCAAGACTCCCACTCAGTGTACACCTTATATGCTCGTGTACGAGATCGAGGTCGTGCTATCGCTAGAAATCCAGACACCATCTCTCAGAGTCGCCATTGCCAACCAACTCACAATGGAAGAAAGCGCAAAACTCAGACTTGAAGAATTGGAGATTCTCGAGGGAAAGCGATTGGAAGCACAATAACATTTGAAGCTCTACCATGCAAAGATGGTACAAGCCCATGAAAAATTGGTCCTCCCAAGGACAGTCAAAGTTGGTGACCTCGTACTTGTGCTCAAAAGACCTATTCTTGCACGCAAAAAAATAAGTGGAAAATTTGAGCCAACTTGGGAGGGACCATTTGTCGTTGAGAAGGTCTATATAGGAGAAGCATACCAGTTAGTGAACTTTCGGGGTGAAAGACCCATGTTACCGATAAATGGACGATACTTGAAAACCTATTACGCAATCTGATGCTGCTCAATGCCGCTTCCCTTTGCTTGCTTTGAAAATTTGAAAAACTTTGATTATTTTAGGGTTATCTATATGGCCAAATGTCTATGACCGGGTCTAATTTTAAATTAAACCTCATTATAATTGAAAATTTTGAGAAGATTTTTGAACTTCACACGTTCTCTTTTCTACTTTTGAATTTAAATATTCTACTAAATTAAACGAAACTCACACATAAAGTGAATAATCGTCTTCACCAAAAAAGATTAAAATTTACTTTAATAAATACTTTGTTTTGTTTTAGTTCATGACAAGCTTCAGCCCACTGACGTTTTTTTTCTGTCGTCTACAGAAAAATGTCAGGACATAGGCTGATCTTTGCCTTCCAGGACGGCTGGAACCTCGCACTAAATGAAGAGATGGTGCTGCAAGGAGGTGTCATAGATTTCAACGTGGATTTCAACCAGGTTGATATGGACTACGGGGGTCCTCTAATGGACGTAGTCAGCAGTAAAGAAAAGGAGGGACTGCCTTCACTGTTAAGGGTGACCACTCAAGATAATGTGTCATGCAAAGGTAAAAACGTGATAGCGGAATAAGATTCGATGGAGGGGCCCAGCCGTCTGCCCTCCATGGAAGCTACTCGAGCAAGGGACCTGATAGCCGTCCGTAATGAATGATTACCGAATACTCCGCTCAGCAGGACACAGTGCAAAAATTCCAGCCGAAAGAAACAGAGAGCCTTTCTGCGACAGGAACGCAAACGCCAGAGAAACGTGAGCAGTTTTCTTACCCCCATTCCTGAAAGACATATTTATGACCAAAATCTGAGAGAAACTTCTGCCAGCCTGCCCACTACAGATGAAGAGTCAGGATTTGTGACAGAATCATATGTGCACCCAGTTCTAGATATCTTATGCAGGGGTTGCCCAACATGCAACACTAAGGTACCGGTCGAGACATTAGTCACGGACGCATTTGTAGAATGCCCAGACTTCAATCTTCTGCATCTACAACGTTTCAGTACATTAGAAGAATACACTTCAAGCACCAATGAGCCTCAAACTCCAGACTTCATGACAAATGAACCATATGTCCCACTGGGGACGGATCAGCAAGCACCATGGAGCCCAGGATCATACATTCCACTAGAGGCTGAATCTCATGTTCCGGATCGACTAACACCAGTTTGGGTTCCCCTGAGGGCCGAAGGATGGAACGCCCACGGCAGATGCCAACTCCTGGTATGGTAGAATACTACAAGATAAGCAAAGCAAATAAAATAGAATTTGAGTTCTATGAAGAGGTTCAGGGAAAGTTTGTCAACATATTGGAGGGCATGGAGCTGTATAACAGGGTTTTCTCTGAAACTAAAGAAAAGCGTATTCTGGACTGTATCTTCGATTTAAGAGACAAAGGTCAAGCGGGCCTTCTAATGGAGAGAACATATTTCGAGCTGAAGAAATGGATGAGGGGAAAGGGAAGAATCACCATCCAATGCGGCTGTTGCTACAATTTCACAAACGACAGACAGGGGAATTTGCCTGGGATGCTCAAATACGACCAAGTGGTTCCGTTACCACCAATGATAAAATGGATGATCAAGAAAATGGTCAAGTGGAATATTTTACCCACTACTTGCACTCCCAACAGTTGCATCATTAACATTTATGAAGAAGGTGACGGCATTCCCCCACACATCTACCATCATGATTTTGTGAGGCCTTGCTGCACGGTCTCATTCATGAGTAAAAGCAATATTCTGTTTGGCAAAGAAATCGATATAGTTGGCCCTGGCGAATTCAGAGGAGCTGTGAAGATTCCTCTTCCAGTTGGTTCAGTGCTTGTCATGAAGGGCAATGGTGCAGACATTGTCAAGCACTGCATTCCAGGAGTGCGACACCGTAGGGTATCTGTAACCTTCCGCAGAATGGACGATAGTAAAATACCGTATGGATTCTAGCAGGACCCAGAATTGGAAGAATTGTTTCCATACGAGCTATGAGAAAGTTGTACCTCTAAGTACATGCAAAGGGAACTCTTATCCTGGAGAATGACTTTGAAGGTCTGCTTGATCAGGAGCTCAACATACCTAGTATAGAGGGTTCACTTTCTTTCTTTTAAAAACATGACATGTATCTGATGTATGAAATCTACAGTGTATTCATATCATGAGATGATTCTCAATGTAATTTCAGCATGGATTACATGATGTACCTTTTGAGGCGTTAGCCTATGTCTGATTTATGGCATCCCTTTTTGGAGCAAATTAATGGAAATTTCTCTCAAATTGTGCCTTTTTGTTAGTTTCTTTTTTATGCGATGGATGAAAGCCACGAACCATGCAATGGTTCAGAATTTCAATGAACAAAGAACGAAACAACAAATATTCAACAATAAATAAAACACAAATGAAAAATAATCATAAATGAGCGAATAACAAAACAAATTTCTTTTAAAACTAAACCAATTAAAATTAAAACTTTTAGAACACATTTTTAAAAAATTAAATGTGATGAAAACAACAAGAAAATGAATTGAACCTGTTGAGTGGATGCTTTCATTTTCGGAATTCCCTACTCTTTGTGCGCGCAGCACAACCGTCGTTATCTACCTTAACTCTCTTCACATACCCGTAGAATTTTGTATTCTGCACAAAACTCCACAAAGCTCTACAAATCTTCTTCAACAAAATCAACCTTTCCACATGACACGCTTCTGCAAATTCAACACCACAAGCTCTTTGTAAATTACAAATCACATCTTCCAATCAGATTCTAAATCCTGATTCTCACATTTTGAGGTCGATACCTAAATTTCGACTCTCCTTGGAATTGATACATACATTTCAATTCTCACATCTTCGAATTGATACATACATTTCAATTCTCACATCTTCAAATTGATACCTACATTTCAATTCTCACATCTCAGAATTGATACCTACATTTAATCCTCATTTTTGAGTCAATATCTAAATCTTGATTCTCACATTTTGAGGTCGATAACTAAATTTCGACTCTCTCCTTGGAATTGATACCTAGACTTCAATTCTCTCATCTTCAAATTAATACTTACATTTCAATTCTCACTTTTGAATCAGTCCCACATTTCTGATTCATTACATTCGAGGTCGGTCCTTACATTCTGACACTCTCTTTTGAGAGTTGACCTACATTTCAATTCTCACTTCCGAATCAGTCCCACATTTCTGATTCATTATATTCGAGGTCGGTCCTTACATTCCGACACTCTCTTTTGAAAATTAACCTACATTTCAATTCTCACTTTCAAATCAGTCCTACATTTCTGATTCATTACAATTGAGCTCGATTTTGACATTCCGACACTCTCTTTTGAGAGTTGACTTACATTTCAATTCTCACTTCCGAACCAGTCCCACATTTTTAATTCATTACATTCGAGGTCGGTCCTTACATTCCGACACTCTCTTTTGAGAATTGACTTACATTTCAATTCTCACTTTTGAATCAGTCCCACATTTCTGATTAATTACATTCAAAGTCGGTCCTTACATTTCGACACTCTCTTTTGAAAATTGACCTACATTTCAGTTCTCATTTCCGAATCAGTCCCACTGTTCTAATTCATTACATTCGAGGTCGCTCCTTACATTCTAACACTCTCTTTTCAGAATTAACTTACATTTCAATTCTCACTTCTGAATCAGTCCCACATCTCTGATTCATTACATTCGAGGTCGGTCCTTACATTCCGACACTCTCTTTTAAGAGTTGACCTACATTTTAATTTTCACTTCTGAATCAGTCCCACATTTCTAATTCATTACATTCGAGGTCAGTCTTACATTCCGACACTCTCTTTTGAGAGTTGACCTACATTTCAATTCTCACTTCTGAATCAGTCCCACATTTCTGATTCATAACATTCATGGTCTGTCCTTACATTCTGACACACTCTTTTGAGAATTGACTTACATTTCAATTCTCACTTCTGAATCTGTCCCACATTTCTGATTGATTACATTCGAGATCGGTCCTTACATTTTGACACTCTCTTTTGAGAATTGACTTACATTTCAGTTCTCATTTTCGAATCAGTCTCACTGTTCTGATTCATTACATTCAAGGTTGGTCCTCACATTCTCACACTCTCTTTTGAGATTTAACTTACATTTCAATTCTCACTTCTGAATCAGTCCCACATTTCTGATTCATTACATTCAAGGTCGGTCCTTACATTCCGACAATCTTTTTTGAGAATTGACTTACATTTCAGTTCTCACTTCCGAATCAGTCCCACATTTATGATTCATTACATTCGAGGTCGGTCCTTACATTCCGACATTCTCTTTTAAGAGTTGACTTAAATTTAAATTCTCACTTCTGAATCAGTCTCACATTTTTTATTCATTACCTTCGAGGTCGGTCCTTACATTCCGACACTTTCTTTTGAGAATTGACTTACATTTCAATTCTGACTTCCGAATCAGTCCCACATTTCTGATTAATTACATTCGAGGTCGGTCCTTACATTTCGACACTCTCTTTTGAGAATTGATCTACATTTCAGTTCTCATTTCTGAATCAGTCCCACTGTTCTGATTCATTACATTCGAGGTCGCTCCTTACATTCTGACACTCTCTTTTCAGAATTGACTTACATTTCAATTCTCACTTCTGAATCAGTCCCACATTTCTGATTCATTACATTCGAGGTCGGTCCTTACATTCCGACACTCCCTTTTAGGAGTTGACCTACATTTCAATTTTCATTTCTGAATCAGTCCCACATTTCTAGTTCATTAAATTCGAGGTCAGTCTTACATTTCGACACTCTCTTTTGCGAGTTGACCTACATTTCAATTCTCACTTCTGAATCAGTCCCACATTTCTGATTCATTACATTCAAGGTCTGTCCTTACATTCCGACACTCTCTTTTGAGAAATGACTTACATTTCAATTCTCACTTCTGAATCTGTCCCACATTTCTGATTCATTACATTCGAGGTTGGTCCTTACATTTTGACACTCTCTTTTGAGAATTGACCTACATTTCAGTTCTCATTTCCGAATCAATCTTACTGTTTCGATTCATTACATTCGAGGTCGGTCCTCACATTTCGACACTCTCTTTTGAGAATTAACTTACCTTTCAATTCTCACTTCTGAATCAGTCCCACTTTTCTGATTCATTACATTCAAGGTCGGTCCTTACATTCCGACACTCTCTTTTAAGAGCTGACCTACATTTCAATTTTCATTTCTGAATCAGTCCCACATTTCTTGTTCATTACATTCGAGGTCAGTCTTACATTCCGACACTCTCTTTTGAGAGTTGACCTACATTTCAATTCTCACTTCTGAATTAGTCCCACATTTCTGATTCATTACATTCAAGGTCTGTCCTTACATTCCGACACTCTCTTTTGAGAAATGACTTACATTTTAATTCTCACTTCTGAATCTGTCCCACATTTCTGATTCATTTCATTCAAGGTCGGTACTTACATTTCGACACTCTCTTTTGAGAATTGACCTACATTTCAGTTCTCATTTCTGAATCAGTCTCACTGTTTTGATTCATTACATTCGAGGTCGGTCCTCACATTCCGACACTCTCTTTTGAGAATTAACTTACCTTTCAATTCTCACTTCTGAATCAGTCCCATATTTCTGATTCATTACATTCGAGGTCAGTCCTTACATTCCGACACTCTTTTTTGTGAATTGACTTACATTTCAGTTCTCACTTCCGAATCAGTCCCACATTTATGATTCATTACATTCGAAGTCGGTCCTTACATTCTGGTATTCTCTTTTGAAAGTTGACTTACATTTCAATTCTCACTTCTGAATCAGTCCCACATTTTTGATTCATTACATTCGAGGTCGGTCCTTACATTCCGAAACTCTCTTTTGAGAATTGACTTACATTTCAATTCACACTTCTGAATCAGTCCCACATTTCTGATTAATTACATTCGAGGTCGGTCCTTACATTTCGACACTCTCTTTTGAGAATTGACCTACATTAGAGTTCTCATTTCCGAATCAGTCCCACTATTCTGATTCATTACATTCGAGGTCGTTCCTTACATTCTGACACTCTCTATCCATAATTGACTTACATTTCAATTCTCACTTCTGAATCAGTCCCACATTTCTGATTCATTACATTCGAGGTCAGTCCTTACATTCCGACACTCTCTTTTAAGATTTGACCTACATTTTAATTTTCACTTCTGAATCAGTCCCACATTTCTAATTCATTACATTCGAGGTCAGTCTTACATTCCGACACTCTCTTTTGAGAGTTGACCTACATTTCAATTCTCACTTCTGAATCAGTCCCACATTTTTGATTCATTACATTCATGGTCTGTCCTTACATTCTGACACTCTCTTTTGAGAATTGACTTACATTTCAATTCTCACTTCTGAATTTGTCCCACATTTCTGCTTCATTACATTCGAGGTCGGTCCTTACATTTTGACACTCTCTTTTGAGAATTGACCTACAATTCAGTTCTCATTTCCGAATCCGTCTCACTGTTCCGATTCATTACATTCGAGGTCGGTCCTTGCATTCCGACACCCTCTTTTGAGAATTAACTTACATTTCAATTCTCACTTTTGAATCAGTCTTACATTTCTGATTCATTACATTCGAGGTCGTTCCTTACATTCCGACACTCTCTTTTGAAAATTAACCAACATTTCAATTCTCACTTTCAAATCAGTCCTACATTTCCGATTCATTACATTTGAGGTCGGTTTTTACATTCCGACACTCTCTTTTGAGAGTTGACTTACATTTCAATTCTCACTTCTGAATCAGTCCCACATTTTTTATTCATTACATTTGAGGTCGGTCCTTACATTCCGACACTCTCTTTTGAGAATTGACTTACATTTCAATTCTCACTTCTCAATCAGTCCCACATTTCTGATTAATTACATTCAAGGTCGGTCCTTACATTTCGACACTCTCTTTTGAGAATTAACCTACATTTCAGTTCTCATTTCTGAATCAGTCCCACTATTCTGATTCATTACATTCGAGGTCATTCCTTACATTCTGACACTCTCTTTTCAGAATTGACTTACATTTCAATTCTCACTTCTGAATCAGTCCCACATTTCTGATTCATTACATTCGAGGTCGGTCCTTACATTCCAACACTCTCTTTTAAGAGTTGACCTACAATTCAATTTTCACTTCTAAATCAATCCCACATTTCTAATTCATTTCATTCGAGGTCGGTCTTACATTCCGACACTCCCTTTTGAGAGTTGACCTACATGTCAATTCTCACTTCTGAATCAGTCCCACATTTCTGATTCATTACATTCAAGGTCTGTCCTTACATTCTGACACTCTCTTTTGAGAATTGACTTACATTTCAATTCTCACTTTTGAATCTGTCCCACATTTCTGATTCATTACATTCGAGGTCGGTCCTTACATTTTGACACTCTCTTTTGAGAATTGACCTACATTTCAGTTCTCATTTCCGAATCAGTCTCACTGTTCCGATTCATTACATTCGAGGTCGGTCCTCACATTCCGACACTCTCTTTTGAGAATTAACTTACATTTCAATTCTCACTTCTGAATCAGTCCCACATTTCTGATTCATTACATTTGAGGTCGGTCCTTACATTCCGACACTCTTTTTTTAGAATTGACTTACATTTCAGTTCTCACTTCCGAATCTGTCCCACATTTCTGATTCATTACATTCAAGGTCGGTCCTTACATTCCGGCATTCTCTTTTGAGAAATGACCTACATTTCAATTCTCACTTCTGACTCAGTCCCACATTTTTGATTCGTTACATTCGAGGTTGGTCCTTACATTACGGCTCTCTCTTTTGAGAGTTGACCTACATTTCAATTCTCACTACTGAATCAGTCCCACATTTCTGATTCATTACATTCAAGGTTGGTCCTTACATTCCGACACTCTTTTTTGAGAATTGAATTACATTTCAATTCTGACTTCTGAATCAGTCCCCACATTTCTAATTCATTAAATTCAAGGTCGGTACTTACATTTCGACACTCTTTTTTTAGAGTTGACCTACATTTCAGTTCTCATTTCCGTATCAGTCCCACTATTCTGATTCATTACATTCAAGGTCGGTCGTTACATTCTGACACTCTCTTTTCAGAATTGACTTACATTTCAATTCTCACTTCTGAATTAGTCCCACATTTCTGATTCATTACATTCGAGGTCGGTCCTTATATTCCGGCACTCTCTTTTGAGAATTGACCTACATTTTAGTTCTCACTTCCGAATCAGTTCCTCATTTCTGATTCATTACATTCGAGGTGAGTCCTTACATTCTGACACTCTCTTTTGAGAGTTGACCTACATTTTAGTTCTCATTTCTGAATCAATTCTACATCTCTGATTCATTACATTCGAGGTCGGTCCTTACATTCTGACTCTCTCTCTCTCTCTCCCTCTCTTTTAGAATTGACATTTAAATTTCAATTTCCACTTTGGGGTCAGCACTTACATACTGACTCCCGTCCTTTGGAAATCTTTGAAATTTCATAACTCAAAGTCCACTCTCCAATCTCCAGTGAGAGTCCCTACTTCTTGACTTGATCAAACACTCACGAGCTAATTCCCCACCGGAAACAAATCACACACTTGACCCTACCCATATTTTTGGGTCTATTGACTTAGGGTTGAATTGGTTTTCATTGATCTTGTCGGACAATGCCAATACGTGTGGTGTGCTTGCCCAGCACACCACACCTATTGGGGGTCCATTTGTTGACCTCACTTTTGGTTGAGGATTAGTTTTTTCGTCTTTAGTAGCCTATGGTCTAGCCATAGGACTTTCCTATTGACTATAAGTCACCCTCACCACTAGAAGTTCCAAACTCTTCTCTACTCAACTCTAAGTTCCACATATTGGTCCTAACCTCTAGTACTTAGTAGGTGGCGTCACTATGGGGGAAACTCAAGATGAGTCACCCTTAGGACTGCTAGACCTTAGGATTAACCCTGGGTGTTGTTCTGGAGCTAAGGCGCTCTCTACTCTCATCTACACTCACATTCAGTCACAACCCTAAACTCAAATTTCTAGCCTAGATCCCTTGATCTTTTTGGGATACTCATGTGGATGGTCCCCTAAACCAACCAGCCCTAGGATCCCTTGATCTTTTGGGATACTCGTGTAGATGGTCCCCTAAACCTACTAGCCCTAGGGCTACGATTTAGCAAGACCACTATGTAGAGGACCCAAAATGGGGTTTCCATTGGTCCATGGCTTGTTGATGATGGTTGATACCTCAACTCTACCAAAATACCCATCTTGGCCTTTTACCCCCACAACACCCCCAAATTACCAAAATACCCCTCTTGGGCCAAAAATTCCAAAAATTCCAAAAATTTCCAGAAAATCTCAATAAATCTTAAATATTCCCAATTTGATTTCTCTCAACTACCACATGACTCAATTTGACCAATTTTACTATCTTTAACCAAAACCCCCCAAATTTGCCTTTAAGGGCCTAAATTTCCCAAAATTCAACTCAAATGTCCATCAATTTGATCTCAATCAACCCCAATCCCAATCCGTGATATGACCAAACTAAACCAAATCCAAGCCTAATTGGCCCATGATTTGAGCCCAATTTTGAGTTAGGTTAAAGCCCAAATTTTGACCATATGAACTAATCTCACCAAATTGAACCCATAGCCTAGTCAATTGGCCTAAATTAATCTTGAAAAATCTTTATAACATTCCTATAAATCAAAATCAACCATCAATTGGCCTTGGTGAAGCCTCATATCCATTTGATTTTGGTCTAAATCCAAAATTCCCAAATTTAACCCCAAATTGGCTATGTCCCCAAATTTCACCCAATTGATTGCCGTAACCCTCAAATTGGCATCCAATTCATGTTGAAATATCTTCATGAGGTCCCTATTGACTTAGCCCAAGGCTAAACCAAGCCTAATACTAACCCAAGCTAGACCCAAGCCTAGCCCAACATAACCAAATTGATTAAGGTTCAAAATTCCATCAAATTAGACCCTTCATTGAGCTCAAAACCACTTCCATTCTTCACCAAAGTTGTTCCTTATGATCATATACACCAAATAAAATATTTATTTAGGACAATTGACATGGCTAGCCAAAACCCAAGTTTTGGTCATTTGCACCCACTTGAACCCATGCACTAAATGTGACCTAACCACCCTAAAGCTTTTGGTCATTTGCACCCACTTGGACCCATGCACTAAATGTGACCTAACCACCCTAAAGTCAGCAAATTAACTCCACCCCAGCCATTAGCTAGACTTAGTGACCAGTCCAAACACCATGAAACCACATAAATCAAGCCATGGACCAAAGGTCCCCCAAATTAAGGGATATTATTTCCAAAAATGCACGTGCTTAAGATATCTTTGCCAAATCAAAGCACATTTGCATTAAATTGTTGTGATGGATTCCTCTGGGTTCCCAGAGCTCCTAGCCACCTCACTTTGGCCGGCCGGCTAGCCTAATTTCCAAAAAATCTCAAAACCAAGATCCACCCCCATGACACCGCACCCAAAATCAAATCTAGAGGCCAGCTCATCCAAATCAAATTAAAGAGCTCCTCTGCCCTCCACCTAGGCACCACAATGTACCCAAACTTGTGCCCTAAGAGCCACCCCATGGCTAGTTTTATAAAAACTCACCTCAACGGCCATGGGAGGTGTGCTGAAAATTTTCTTAGAGAGGCCTCTCCAAACTTCTCACAGAGCTTTCCTAAGATCCCCTCAGTGCTTTCCAACTATTTTTCCCAACCAATTCTCATTGTCGGAGCTCAATTTTGAGCTCAAAACCTTGCCTGAAACCAGGACAAAACCCAATACACCTCCACATGCCACCAAACTCAAATTAACCTCACCAACACCTTCACAACAGTGAAAGAAGCCAAAAACCCATAAAATCCCACTTCCACATAGCCTCTACCATAGCTCTAGAGCAACACCCAAATCTGGCCGTGATCGAATTCCTACTTAGGCCTTACACCAAGACCAGGGACTTAATCCCCAGCCACCTTGGACCCCAACGAATGTGTCGAACTCCTCTGATCAAAGCTTCACTTCTCAGAGCAAAGGTATAAAACCTTACATCCCGAGCCTATTTCAATTCTCCATTTAATTAGGCTTAATTTAATTGCATGATTACCGTATGGATATGTTTCTCACTTAGAGAAGTCCATAGGATCAAACCTGAGGTGATTCGGTTGAGTCTAGGCTAAGATCTTAGGGTTTTAGTGCGGACGGTCACGAGATCATTCTATCAGGGATGATGACGGGGAGCCATTCGATCGAGCGTGTATCAAATGAACGGAGGAGATCGAGCCGGACAGTGCTCCGGGACATAAACCGCGCGCCGAGTCAGCAGCTACGTGGATGGCGGCGTCCAAGCAGAGCGCGCCACGCATGCCTTTGGAGCTGCCTAAGATCTAGTCAGCACGCGCGGTTTAAATAGATAAATAGGGCTTTTTCTTATTTATTTAAATACCCCTAACATAGAAAATTCATAACTTTGTGTAAAAGAATCAAAAAAATAAAATAAAAATACCTTCTTGCTCAGTGAACATAGGAGAATGATGTGACGATGTGAAATAAATTTCAAGCCCATTTGATGCATAAAATATTGTTAATTAACTAAACACTGTTTGGGATCATTTGATTCTTCATGCAAAATGGCACATCAGCTTGGCTTGAAATTTAAGCATGTTGTAGCCTCTAAAAAGTGAAACATCCTCTGATTTTTCCAAAGTCAGAGGAGGTTCCTATACAGAGATCCATATTTTTCAAGATCTTCCACATTATTTCTTTAAAATAATCAAGAAAATTAGCATATTGATTAGAAAATCCTAAGAAATTTTTGGAAGGTCCACCATGAGTAGAGAAGCCTTTGGAAATAATTTCATGGGTCAATTCATTCAAAATACCCTTAAATTTTACAAACACTAAATCACTAAAATAATTAATTTTAAAAAAAATAAACATTTAAATTACTTGATTTTTGATTTTCACTGTGATTTATTATCCAGAGAACTCATCATAAAAAGTTCAAAATATTTTGAGTTCATTTGATAACTTAAATTGATTTTCAAAGATAAATACCACTTTTGACACTTAAATGATTTTTAAAAATCAAAATAAAACTCAAAAAATTATGAAACTTAGTTTTTTGAGTTCTCTGTGATCACGGATATTTTATGAAAATAAAGTTATATTTTAAATAAAGACTTGATTTTTAGCATATTTTAAATATTTAAAATAAATAAAAATTCATAAAAATCACAAAAATAATAAAACTTATGGAAATGTTCTAAATTGCTTCCTAATCACTTACGAACAATTAGAATATTTGTCCTGACTTTCTAAATAAAGAAATTAAATTTCAAAGGTTAAAACTATTTTTTAAAAAATATTTTATTTTATTAAATAGCTCAGAACAAAAAATAATTCTAATAAATGAAATTTAATTTAAAGGTTTCTCTGGTCTAGGTCTACCTGCAGTAAAAATTTCAAAGGATTAGAATTTACCTTAGTCAAGTTAGGAATTTTCTTTGAAAAATCCTATTTTTGCATGAAATAATTATACAAAATAAATTAAATTCTGAAAAATTACATTTTCTCCTTTGATGTCTTAATTGACCCATGAATGAGGTAGGATAAAAATTGCAAAGTCATTTGAATTGAGTTTGACAAATTATGAGGTGTTAGAGCCTTAGGGGCAAATGTGTAATTTTGGAAATTTAGCCTTAATTAACAATTAGGCTTAAGTCAAGGGAAGGAATAGGTGACCTATGATCCTAATCAATTTATTTGATGCTTGAAACACAAGGGGTCAATTGATAAAAACCAATCTCACTTTCTTAATTAAGTTAATAAATTTTTAAATTATTAAAATTTGGAAGCTTATTAAAATCAAATGATCTTGGACTTAGGGGTATGAATTTTAAAGTCAATAATTAATCAATTTAATATCCCTATCTTGATTTTCAAATAAAATCCAAATCATGAATCATGACAACTTAAGGCTTTAACCCTTTTCAAAACTAATTAAGACACTCACCTAGGTCTTAAGGGCTTAGTGGTGACTTAGGTTAAATCAAAATTGACTAAATAAGGATTAAAGAAATAAACATAATTAAATCAAACATCCTTGAAAAACCACTAATCCCAATGAGGATTAAAAATTTAGCTAAGTGTTCAAATTACACTAACTTCCCCTTCAAGGGAATTCACTCACATATTTTTCAAATTAAATGATAATTGATAATTAACCTATTCTTAGGGATAATTGAGACATCAGTGCTCACTGAGTAATATGAGTATTTACAGGATGAACCATTAAGAAGATTATAATAAGTTTAAATGGACTCGAGGCTTTTCACTAGTTGGTGAGAGGGAGGCATGGACCTGCTTCCTCCTCCTAACTTGTTGGATACCTCAATAATCTATTAAACTAGTTGGTGAGAGGGAGGCCATGGGACCTACTTCCTCCTCCTAACTTGTTGGATACCTCAGAGGCCTATTAAACTTAATATACTTTGCTCAATAAAATCATCCTTAATTAAACTTCTAAGGACTCACCAAAATATGACATTGGGTTAGGAAAAGCACCAAAACTTTATTTTTTCTGCTCTTCATAAATGCCCTCACATGCATTTTGAAGTTTCAGGTGGTGGAACGAGACAACTCGTCAGGTACGCTTTTACAGTTTATAGCAACGTCTTTATTATACCTTTTTCCTTACATGCTTCATGCTTACATTGTTTCTTGTTATACTTGCATGTATGAAAGCAAAATAAACTTGCATGTTAACCAACCTGCAAATTTACATGCTAAACAAAGATGTCACCCTGCATGAAAACTAAAACCATCAGGATAGCCACGAGCTTGCATGTTAAACAATGATGTCACCCTGCATGAAAACTAAAACTGCTAGGATAGCCATTGCTAAACAAAGATGTCACCCTACATGAAAACTAAAACCATCAGGATAGCCACATAACCATAATTTGCATGCTAAACAACAATGTCACCCTGTATGAAAACTAAAACCATCAGGATAGCCACACAACCATAAGATTGCATTTACTTGCATGTATGAAAACAACATAAACTTGCATGTTAACTATAACCATAACCCAAAACTACGAACTTGCATGCTAAACAACGATGTCACCCTCCATGAAAACTAAAACTACTAGGATAGCCGCAAAACAAAAATTAAAATCAACCAAGATAAAATTCACCGCCACAACATTCAAAATATAAAACAACTCAAAATTTAATCGCAAACATCACACAAAACTACAACTTCAACTAAATTAAAATGTCTTTATCGGATGATCAGGAATCCCTCGGAGGAGGTAACCTACGGTTGCTAACGAGGCTTCCCGCGGTTTAAATGAAATTATGGAACTCATTAAGTTGAGTTTAGTAAGTTCATTTGGACAAAGTGAATCCAATAGAAAATAATGGTGTCGGAGCAAGGGAACCGTAGGATTCTAATCGGTGTCGCTCTAATCAACTTTAACATATAGTGGTGTCGGAACGAGAGAATCGTAGGATCCTAATCGGTGTCCCTCTAATCAACTTTAATATACCCCTCCATGAGGGAACCGTAGGATCCTAACCGGTGTCGCTCCAATCAACTTTAATATGCCCTCTGTAAAAATTAAAGAACTTCAACCATAGGGCCACCTGATTTGACATTATAACTTGACACACTAGAAAACTCGAACTCGTCACGGCAAGGAGCTAAGGATAGCTTGGTGGGCAGCACGACCATCTTCAACAGCAAAACCTATCTTCACCAGCTAAACCAATTTTGGTGGGCAGCACGACCATCTTCAACAGCAAAACCTATCTTCACCAGCTAAACCAATCTTCATTCGTGGGCAGCACAACCATCTTCAACAACAAAACCTGTCTTCCCCAGCTAAACCAATCTTCCTTAAACTTAAACAACAAAGCCATAGGACTTCGAGGTTGCTCGCTTATGCAACGTAAATCCTCACCTTATCTTTAGGCCTTTGCATAGCCCTGCTATACAGTATAAGCCCTAGCTCGCCTTAGGATTCCGAGGTTGTCATTTATCACTACCTAAATCCTCACATCTTCCAGGCTATTTGCATGATCCTTTCACACAAACGTAAGCCCTAACTAATAAAATTGGAAGGATGAAATACTTAATTTTTTTTTTCTCCTCAAAACTGAAGCTAAACATTAGGATAGCTAGGGAGGTCACCGAGATTCTCCTATGGATCCATGACATCCCCTAGTTCTTCCTCATTTGGATTCTAAAATAAAGTGTTCCAGATTCAAACCATTCCCCTTTCACACCTTNAATTTAAAGAACTTCAACCATAGGGCCACCTGATTTGATATTATAACTTAACACACTAGATAACTCAAACTCATCGCGACAAGGAGCTTGGAACTAGCTTGGTGGGCAGACGGCCATCTTCAACAACAAAATCTCTCTTCCCCAGCTAAACCAATCTTCCTTTCTTAGACTTAAACAACAAAGCCATAAGACTTCGAGGATGCATTATTTTTAGGCATTTGCATAGCCCTGCTATATCATATAAGCCCTAACTCATCTTAGAATTCCGAGGTTGTCGTTTGTCACGATCTAAATCCTTATATCTTCTAGGCTCTTTGTGTGATCATTTCACATGAATGTAAGCCCAAACTAATAAAATTGGCAGGATGAAACACTTAAATATTTCTCTTCAAAATTGAAGCCAAACAATAGGATAGCTTGGGAAGTCACCGAGGCTCTCCTTTGGATTCATGACATCCCCTAGTCCTTCTTCCTTTGGATTCTACAGTAAAAAAATGTTCCAAATTTAAACCAATCCTTTTGCACACCTCCATGTCTGATTTCGTTGAAGAGTCCTACCCTTTGAAATTCCTTGAAGATAATTTTTCTTGATTTTTATCGAGAGTCTTCTTAAGTGAATTTGGTCATTTAAGATGTAATTAACTATAGGGGCTTGCCCTTATAGGAAGCATGTCCGAACCCAGCTTAATATAAACCCTATTTAATCTTTTATATTAAATAGGGGAACTTTTCGACAAATACAAAGGTTTCGCAGACCAAACGAACGTCATACTTTTCTTAGTTTATTTGATCGAGCCTTATCCTCAAGTCTTGTGTTTATCATTCACGATAGATACAAAATTTGAGGTACAATGCTCTTTCATTTTAAACTATGAAAAATATAAGGTCAGTTTGATTTCATACTTCAACGTCCTTCCGAAGCAGGCGATGGGATTTTGATTCCGGCGACCGACAGCTTCTTACGGGCAACCCCACAAACCAACTTGAAATAACGCCGACAATATAAAATAAGAAAAGGAAGTTTGCAGATCATGAGACCATTGCACTTTGTGAAGAGTGTAGTGTTATTATTCAGAAAAAGCTTCCTGAAAGTTAAATGATCCTGATAGTTTTACTATACCTTGTGCAATTGGTGAAATGTTTTATGGAAAAGTATTATGTGATTTAGGAGCGAGTACTGATCTTATGCCTCGATAAATTTTTAAACTTCACTTAGCTGATCGATTAATAACCAATCCTAAAAGAGTTATAGAAGATGTATTAATAAAAGTGGATAAATTTATTTTTCCTATAGACTTTGTAGTATTAAATATGGAGGAAGATAAAGAGATTCCCATTATTTAAGGGAGACCATTTCTTGCAATATGGAGAGCTATGATAGATGCGCAAAAAGGAGAATTAATAATTGATACGCTTCAAAAATGACTACTTTTTCATATATGTTGTATGCTCAATTTTAATTTTTTTTAATGATGTTATGCTTTAAAGGAGAATTAATAATTGATAGAATAAACTATAAAAGAGAATTAAATGATAGTTCCCGAGATGGTTTGGATGCAATCTTGTGTGAATTTATAGAAGATTCAATGTATTTGGATGCTTTTTGGAAGGTTGCTTGAGGCATCCCTTGAGAAATTCATCCCTGCACTATAATATAGTACTTTTATGTCAGAAAAAGTGGTGTGTCTGAGTGGAAAAATGTGAGGAATGTTTAGAGATCTTAGAATAGGAGAAGAAATGTAGCTTTCTACCTTTTTGGAGAGATCAGTGAGGGGCTTTTGAGAGAATCTGTAAGGGAATGTTCTAGTGTTACATGGATCCGCGAGAGACTTTGTGGGAGAGATTTTCATCTTTTTTTCAAGGGGAAAAAGCTAAGTATTATGTTCTTCATTATCTTATGATTTTGGAAACACTTTTCTAGTGGATTTTCTTTGATTTAATAATTTTTTCATTGTGTTTTCTTCGTGCTTTGTGATGTGTTTCTCTTACTTTTTTTTCTTTTTTTTGAAATAATGGCATGAGAAGACTATATCGTTATTTTCCTTATACTTTTCTTTTGCAATGATTAGGATTCGTTTAGGATAATGGGATGCATGCTAAAAGGAGTTTGAATTATAAATTATGATGGTTTTTCAACTTCGCTCTTAATTTTCTATTTTGATGTGGCCAATTAAATTGTTAAAATATGTTGTGAAACATATGATCCAGAAAATGGAGTATGCATTCTACAACAAAGTGAGAATCACATTTAAGTCCATGAAGGATTATTTCGTTCATGGGATTAAGTGCAAATAAATAAAGAAATATACTTTGTTGGGTGTAGAATTGAAGATTACTTGGGTGACAGACTAAAAATCTCCAATTCGATCTTAGTGTTTAAAAACTAATGCCAGATTTAGTCTTCAGGGCAATGGAAGTTGGAGCTCTGAAGTGGTAGCCAGTATCCTCCTAGCCTAGTCACATATTTACACACTAAACCTAAGATTAGCCAATGATATTCTATAACACTGAATCAAGGTAGACAATTAAAATTGCTACTAATTGGAACATACAATATTTAATGTATCTCATTCCTTTACATTATCCAATTCGCTACATAAGAATAGTAGTTTTTAACATCTTAACGTTTTCCACACCCACTCATCTAAAAAGGGTTATCTTTAGAATTAATATTTACATTTATGAATAGTTACTATCCTTACATTTAACATTCGCATTTAGGAGTAGTTGCTAGATAAAACACCAATTTAATTGGCATTCCAAACTAAGGACTAATAGTAGTAGACTGTAGTTTGACTAATGACATCTTTCCTTTCTTGTTCGTGATATTGATATTTAGGGCTTAATCAGAAAGTCCTATATTACTTGAAGTGATACGTGCACTTGAGTAGAACCCATAGTGTGTGAACTATTTGCTATATTTTATAAAATTTCAATTGTGGGCATTAACTACTTAATATAAATTGGGTCAAGTTAATATTTCTTAAAACTAAATTACTACGTAATTTTGGGATGGGTCAAGTTTTTGGCACTGTACCAGGGATTTTAGTTGACATAAAAGACTCAGAAAAATAAGTCATGCAAGGGGCGCATCAAGTTTTAGGTGTCGTTGTTAGGAAGCTTGGCTAAAAACTTTAGGATTTATTTAGTTGAAGTAATTAGGCTTAGACTTGGAAAATTGTAGTGTCGAAAAAACTATTTTTTTGTATGAAAAAATGTTGTGAAAATGTTTGGTTGTGTTGAATATATGTTTTGTTTTATTTGTTTAATTGCTAATGTATTGTTTGTTGTGTTGCCTATGCAAAGTAAAGGATCCGCAAGACTTGTGCCATATGATCCTGTGTTAGAAAAAAGAAAAAAATCAAAAAATAGAGAGGACTTGAAGAACTAGAAATGGAAATGGAAAACATTCAAAACAATAACTTGGAAAATCATCATAAATCTTTGAGGGATTATATAAATCCTACGATAGATGAAATCCACTCAAGTCTACAATCCCCTGTCGCAGAAACTGACACTTTTGAATTAAATCCAGATATTATCCAACTGGCGCAAAACAACTAGTTTGGGGGAACTTCTTCGAAGGATCTCTATTTACACTTTTCCAGTTTTTAAGAACTTTGTTACATTTCGTTATAATGGCATGTCAGAAAAACTATTGACTAAGGCTTTTTCCTTTCTCACTAAGGGATAAGGCTAAAATGTGGTTATACTCATTAGCACGTGGCTCTATTAAAAATTGGGAGGAGTTAACTCAGAAATTCCTAGTTAAGTATTTTCCACTTTCAAGGACTTCTAAAATTAGAAACGATATTATCTTATTTTGTCAGTATAAAGGGGAATCAATAAACGAAACTTGGCAAAGATTTAAGGAGCTCCTAAGAAAGTGTTCACGCCATGCTTTGCCCAATTGGTTAATCATTTAAAATTTTCAGAATGGGATAATTGATTCCTTTAGGTTTATAATTAACACTGCTGTTGGTGGATCATTAATGTCAAAACCATTTAATGAAGCATATGTGTTAATTGAAGAATTAGCTAAAAATGAATTTTAATGGCCCTCTACAAGGTTAAATACTAAAATTTTAGTCATTGTTCATAATACAGATGTGATTGCAATTCTTGCATCTCATGTTGTTGCAATATCAAGAAAGTTGGACCAATTTGGAATTAACCAGCCTCAATTTACTATAGTAAGTGAGGAAAGTTCATTAGAGCATATGATTGATTCTAACTTATCATATGAGACTTTAAATACAATAAAAAACTCGTATTCTAACTTTTACAACCCATGTTGGAGGAACCATCCTAATTTTAACTGTAATCATACTACGTGGGGTGGAAACTAACAATAGGAAAATAATCATGCAAATCATAATGGAAGTTAGAATAATCAGGGGAACACAAACTATAGACCTTCATATTCACCATAATCTAACAATGATCAATAATTGGTGCATAAGAAGATGTCTATAGAAGAAATTGTATTGCAAAGGGGAAACCAGTTACAAAGTCAAAATGCTGCAATTAGAAACATAGAGAATCAATTTAGACAAATTACTAATTCACTTAGCAATAGAACCCAAGGAACAATTCGTAGCAACACTATGATCAACCCTAAAGAGAACAATAATAAACAAATAGAAGCTGTCTAATTAAGAAGTGGAAGAGAGATAGAGGATGTGGCCACAAAAGAGAAAGGAGTTGTGAGAGAAACAAGAAATAATAAAAGACCCGAAGAACATATTTCTAAGGATCTATAAAAATTAATATCTCCAAATAAATTCAATTTAGAAAGACCACCTCCTCCATTTCCTCAAAGACTTAGATAACATGAGTTGGATAAATAATTTTCAAAGTTCATGAACGTACTTAAGAAGTTAACGATAAATATTCTATTCACTGAAGCTTTGGAACAAATGCTAAGTTATGCAAAATTTATGAAATATATATTAGTAAAGGATAGAAAATTTATGGATTACGAGACAGTTGCACTAAGTGAGGAGTGCAGCTCTATATTTTAGAAAAAGCATCGTAAGAAACTTAAAATTCCTTCTAGCTTAACAATTCCTAGTGTATTTGAAGAAAGATTATGTGGAAAAGCTTTATGTGATTTAGGAGCGAGCGTTAATGTGATGCCTCTATCTATATTTAGAAGGTTAGGTTAAGCCAATATTTCTCCCACTACTGTAACCCTTGAGTTAACTGATCAATCTATCATTTATCTAGAAGGGTTTATAGAAGATGTGCTTGTTAAAGTGGATAAATTTATCTTTCCTATAGACTTTATTATATTAGATATGGAGGAAGATAAAAAAATCCAACTATGAATATTAGTGGCCATGAAACTACTTTCGATGTGTTAAAGACTATGAAGTATCCAATTGAGAGAAAAGATAATGATTATTTTTTGATCGATGAAATTTATTATATAAGTAAAGACCATTTCCCAAAAAATTTTGAGAGTAAGTTAACAAATGAGATCGAAATGGACTTTCATGATGAGTCTAAAATGTTGTTTAAAGAAGATTGCATATATATTCATCTATTGAAAAATCTCATGAACTTAAAATGAATATACCCAATAAAATGTTAAAGCCTACCTATTTAGAGAATTCATCTACAACACCAGTCTTTACATCTTCATATTCGACTCAATCAGAAGATGAACCTGAATTGAATGATGAAATCAGTAACAGATCATTTACGAAAGAGTTATTCAAAATCACTAAATAACATATTTTATGGTATACAAAAAAAATGAATGAGATTCTGATGCTGGGGCAGATTATTAATGCAATTAGCAGTTACCCCAAAGAGTTTCTACTGAGTGACCCTGAGATAAACCCTAAGTAGATAAATGATGAGCAATACAAATTTATCGAGCAAATATTTAGAAGAGAAATTGGAGATATGTTTCAAAATAACTTTAAGTTTAGAAATGAGGATAAGGATATTGAAAGACCAATGAAAAAAATACCTAATGAATTAGAAAAACCTATATCCTCAACTAAGATAAATATAGAAAGACCACCTATACCATTTACTCAGTACCAAGGGGAAGATTTGAAAGACAAGAGTAACCTAGAAAAATTTGATCCAAAGTCTGAATTATCTATAGAGATTTGATCCAAAATTTGGGAGATGATAAAGTATCTTATAAAGATCCATTTCTTATAAAATTTAAGGATGATAATAATATTAAAATTGAGAAAACCACTAGAATAATATTTGACCTAGAAAGAAATATGAGGAACAATATGAATCAATATGAAAAGGAAGAGCTAAAAAAAAATTATTTAGACTCGAAGACTTTATAGGAATCCCTGGATTTGAAAAAGATTGGGCGATTGATCAAGAATTACTTAATTGAAATTTTGATCCACGTAGAATCATTTATTGAGCTAGTGACATTAAACCAAGCGCTTTATGAGAGGCAACCCATAATTATCACTGTGGTTTGATTTAGTATGCTTAAGAGTCATGGTTGTTAGTGTTGTATTGTTTTTGCTTTATTGTGGATTGATCATTTTGATTGATGAATGGTAGATGTTTAGATTGTTAGTGCTTTGATTTGTTCTTTGTATGTGTCATCAGAGAGATGATTCCTTAACTTTTTATTATGGTTAGACTTGTATGTTCTCTTGTAGTAGTTGGATTGACGAGTCCACTACAACTCAGGTCTAACCTGGACTTCAATTTTAGAAGAGACATTACGAATTTAACAGTGAAAATTCCATCTCAATTTTGTTACTTCTTTTCTCTAACTTTTTTTTTCATTTGATAGGAGTAGCTAACCTATTTGATGAGTAACCTGTGGATGATATTACACTATCCTTATAACTATTAGAGATGCATAATTATTGGGATATGGTTATGCTTGGTGTTGGTGCTCAAGAACCAATATATCAGGGATAATCTTATCTTTGGGATTAGAAACTATAAAATCATTTATAAGTACCCAATATATTTGTGTAGAGATTCCGTTAGAAATTGGAAGTAAGTTAGTGAGATGTGATGAGTTAAAGGAAGAATTGAGCTCATTTATTATGTGTGTTTGAGTTTGTGTTACAATAATATATACGACTTGAAGAACATTTTTATATTCCAATGCTGATACATGTTATGCTAGTTAGACTTTTGTTTAATTAATTTCATTCGGACATGTTTAGCTTTGATTTACTTTCTATTACATGTTTTCTATCCTCATAAATAATTGTAGATGTTTTTGATTGAGATTTATGGTAGATAGAATTTCTAAACAGTTTTTTTCATCCTACTTATATTTTCTGCACTAAATGTTATACATGTTAGAAATCAAGTTTTGGGGTAGGAAGAAAAATAGATTTTAAAGCTAAGTATACTTCCTTTTAGTTTAGTATTATTGCATGCATGTTTTAGGCTAGATTTACTTTCTCCTAGAGTCATTTTATCCTGATTATGAATGTATATGAATTTGATAGTATGTTGTAGCAGTTAGTTAGTGTATTCAACTTTTACTTTTTCTTCCTGCTACATTTTATGTAATTGATTGCAAAATATTTAAAATTTTAATTTTGGGGGGCAGAAAAATTTTCTTAAAAGAATAAAAATAAATTTATTTGTCCTTAATTAGCTATGTTTTAAAAATTTAATTGAACATGAGCTTTGGTATTAGAGGCTAACTTTTGATAACTATGTTTGTGTTTATAAATTTGTAGTAGACTTAAGTAAATGTTTTCAATAATGAAAGTTGATTCTAGAGTTAAGATATTTAGTACGAAAGAATAAGACTATGCTTTTTCTATTTAAAGTAAAGGAAATTGTATTTTTGAAGTGTTAAGAATCTTAAAGTTTCATGTAAGAAGAAAAGAATGAGGCTTTATGAAAAATCTTTAAATCTAATATGAATTTATAAAGTGAAGGAATATGAAAAGTTTTTAACTTTAAGAAAAGGATAATGAAGTTCAAAATTATTAAAGGCTATCTAGATGTAGTAATCCTCGCCTGAAAAAGAAGGAAAAAAATAGAAACGGATTAAAAATGATCTTAAAAGAAAAAAAAAGAAAAAGAAAAAAAAGTTTGCGAGGAGAAGTTTGAGGAGATGCCTAATAAAAAATTGGATTCACTTGAATCAACTTGAGGAAGAAGGTTTTATTACATTTTTTTAAACTTGTACTTGAGTATTAGTATCCTTACTAAAAATGTTCTCATGAAGTTATTTTTCATATGGATATTCTAAGTGACTTTAATATGACAAATTACAATTCTTCTTGAAATGAATAGAGAATTAGAAATCTTAGACTTGACTATTAGATGTCCTTATACTTTTAGTTTTAACTTAAGTTGTCAAAAATTATTTCTTAAGTTGTGCTATTATATTTAGTATACCAAATTATAGAAATTTAGAAGTTAAACTCTCTACCAATAGTCATAACTTTTATGTATTAAATGCGTTACTTGAGTGTTGACCTCACTTTTGGTTGAGGTCTAGAAACTTCTTTTTTAGCCTAGGTCTAGCCATAGGACTTTCCTACTGACTAGTCTTAGAAAACTAGAAAATGTACCAAGCCTAGGTCTACCATAGGACTTTCCTATTGACTAGTCTTAGAAAACTAGAAAAGGTACCTTCACCATTAGCCTAGGTCTAGCCATAGGACTTTCCTATTGACTAGTCTTAGAAAACTAGAAAAGGTATCCTCACAATTAGAAATTCAAAATTCTTCTTGCCATAGGACTTTCCTATTGACTAGTCTTAGAAAACTAGAAGAGGTACCCCACTATTAGAAAATCAAAAGTCCATTTGTTGACCTCACTTTTGGTTGAGGTCTAGAAACTTCTTTAATAGCCTAGGTCTAGCTCCACACCTATTGGGGGTCCATTTGTTGACCTCACTTTTGGTTGAGGTCTAGAAACTTTTGTAGCCTAGGTCTAGCCATAGGACTTTCCTATTGACTAGTCTTAGAAAATTAGAAAAGGTACTCCTCAGCATTAGAAATTCAAAACTTTGACTAATCTTAGAAAATTAGAAAAGGTACCCCCACCATTAGAAATTCAAAACTCTTCTTTCTACGTCTTAGAAAACTAGAAAAGGTACCCTCACCATTAGAAATTCAAAACTCTTCTCTTTACTCAGCGTCCAGAAAACTAGAAAAGGTACCCCCACCATTAGAAATTCAAAACTCTTCTCTTTACTCAACTTGGAGTTCCAAAACTAGAAAAGGTACCCTCACCATTAGAAACTCAAAACTCTTCTCTTTACACAACTTGAACAATGTTGACCTCACTTTTGGTTGAGGTCTACAAAACTTCTTTAGTAGCCTAGGTCTAGCCATAGGACTTTCCTATTGACTAGTCTTAGAAAATTTAGTACCCCCATCATTAGAAACTCAAAACTCTCCTATTTACTCAACTTGAAAGTCTACATACGGATTTAGTAGCCTAGGTCTAGCCATAGGACTTTCCTATTGACTAATCTTAGAAAATTAGAAAAGGTACCCCCACCATTAGAAATTCAAAACTCTTCTTTCTACTAGTCTTAGAAAACTAGAAAAGGTACCCTCACCATTAGAAACTCAAAACTCTTTTCTTTACTTAACTTGAAGTTCCACATATTGGTCCTAACCTCTAATATTTAGAATGAAAGATCATTATGGGGGAGCTCAAGGAAAGTTCCTATAGGACTACTTGGCCTTAGGATTAACCCTGGGTGTTGGTTTGGAGTTAAGATATACCATACCCCACAATACCCTGGCTAAGATCAGCACATGAGAGACAAAAATGGGGATTTCATTCATCCATGGTGCATTTATAATGGATATTTATCCAATTCTACTTGAAATGCCCAATTTGGTCTTTTGCCCTTAGGCACCTCCAAATTACATAATTGCCCTTGGGACTCAAATTTGGCCAAAATTCTGAATTTTTTGCCAAAATACCCAAAATTGATCGAAACTTATTCCAAACACTTTGAATATATCCACATTTGCCAAAATTGAGAAAAATTTCCAAAAAAGGCCAAATTACCAAAAATGCCCCTCCATGGCCCAAAAATCCAAAAATTCCAAAAATTCCCAAAAAATCCTAATAAATCCAAAATATTCCCAATTTTATTTTTTCTCACTACACCATGATCTAATTTGGTCAAAGTTGACCACCTTTGACCAAAACTCCCAATTAGCCCCAATATTGGCTAACACCTCAAATCTCAACAATTGAATGCCCTAACCCTCAAATTGGCATCCAATTTTTGTTTAAAATCCTTTTTGAGGTCATTTGTGACCAAACACAACAACTAATTTGAGCTTAGTCTAAAGCTAGCTAAGTTTGACCCAAATTAGATCCATATGCCTAATTTGGGTCTAAAACCAAAACCCATGAAAATTCATCCGAATTATGAAAATCCTTTATAAGATCATTTGTGACCAAATACAACAATCAATTTGAGCTTAGTCCAAAACTAGCTCAAGTTTGACCAGATCTATATGCCTAATTTGGGTCTAAAACCAAAACCCATCAAAACCCATTCAAATTGACCATGAAGTCAACTTCAAAATAAATTTCATCCTTCATGAAAATTGTTCATTATGATGTTTTACACAAAAATAACAATTAATTTGAGCTTATCCAATGCCTAGCCCAAGTTTGACCCAAGTTTAGCCCTTCATGCTTAATTTAGGTCTAAAACCAAACCCATCAAAACCCATTCAAATTGACCACCAAATAAACTTCAAAAAAATTTTCAAGCTTCATGAAAATTTTTCATTATGATTTATTACACCAACCACAATAATCAATTTGGACTTAGCCCATGGCTAGCCCAAGTTTGACCAGAACTTAGCNCCATGGCTAGCCCAAGTTTGACCCAAACTTAGCCCAACATGCTTAAAATGGGTCAAAAATCAAAAATCCACCAAATTGATTAACCAATTGACCTCAAAATGACTTTCACTCTTCATGAAAGTTGTTCCTCATGGTCTCTTACACCAAATTATATATTTAATTGGGCAAATTGGCATGCCTAACCTAGTTCAAAAGCTCTCCTACACCAAATGCCATATTTAATTGGGCTAATTGGCATGCCTAACCTAGCCCAAACACCTCTTACACCAAATTCCATATTTAATTGGGCCAATTGTCATGATTAATTTAGCCCAAACACAATTTTGGTCATATGCACCTTTTTGGACTTATGGTCAAATCCAAACCAATTGAGCTTGGTATGGTGAAATAAGCCTTACACTAACTCATCTTACACTCTAGGGTTGAGTTTAAAGCCAGCCACAAACCCATGGTTAAGCTTGATATTTATCTCATGGGTAAATTTTTTAAAAAAATTCTTAAAGGGATAATAAAGAGGTTAAATCAAGGTACTTTCCATAACACATGTCCATACCCTATGGTGTCATTTTTATTGAGCATCATAAGCTTTAACCATGTTCCAACCCTTGGTTAGCCACCTTAACCCAAGCTAAGGCCCAAAAACCGTGAGCCCCCACATGGCCAAAACCCAAACTCATGCGAAGAAGCCACCTCAGCCCAAATTGAGCTAAGAGATCCTCTGCTTGACACCTAAGCAGTGGGGCTAACCCCTCCATTGGCCAACTAAGCCTTCCCTTAGCCAATTTCTATAAAATCCACCCCACGGCCATGAATAGTGGTGTGGTAAAAAATTTTCACTAAAGCTTACCAAACTCCTCAGAGAGCTTCCCTAGAAGACCCTTAGTACATTTCAATCCACTTCCCTCTCCCAATTTCACCATAGAAATCCAATTTTGAGTTTGAATTCCTGCCCGAAATCAAGACAAATTCCAATCCCAACCTACACAGCACCAAACCCCCAATAGATTGGCCCTACACCTTCACAACAGTGAAAGAAGCCAAACCCCCATCAATTCCCCCTCTGAAAGAGTCTCTACCATAGCTCTCAACCACACCCAAAATCGGCCTCGAACAAAATCATACATAGGTTTTACACCAGAGCGAGAGGCTTCATCCCTAAGCTTTTTGGGATCTAACAAAGGTATGAAGAATCTCTGATTGAGGCTAAACCTCTCGGAGCAAAGGTATAACTCACTTACTTTCCCAAGCCTTCGCGAGCTCTACATTTACAATAGCTTGATTTCATAGCATGTTTACCATATAGATGTATTCGTCTCTTCAAGACGAACATTTTAAAAAAATAATCATCAAAATCTATTTAGAAATGAGAGAGATATTAAGATTTTAAAATGGACGGCTCTCGGTTAAGTCCATCGGGGACGACGAACGGATGCCATGCATCTTTGCGTGTATTGAATGGACGGCGGAGATCAAGCCGGATGATCACCCGGAACGAAACAGCGGGACGCGTGGCAGCTGACTCGGAAGGTNAAAAGATATTTAAGTATTAAAAATAAAAGTCTAAATTTATAAATTTTTCAAAAATACAATTTTTCTTACTAAAGATAATTACTTATATTAAAAATTTTCTACACTAAAAACTTTTAACTTAAAATTTTTCTTCATTACTCAAAATTTTAACTAAATTTTCTTACTCATTTCTAAAATCAAATTTTACTTTCTTAATATAACTTCATATACATGATCAGTTTTTTCTTTTCAAATCAAATTTACTTATAGGCTCATTTGAGAATTAATAAAATAAGTTCTGAAAATATTTTTTACCCCCTCCCAAACTTAAATTTTTAACAGATTAAACAGTTTAACATCAGATATATAAGCAGGAATGAAAAATTGAAATAACATGCTTACAAAAATTTTTATATCCTAATTATATAAGTATAAAGCTAAAAATAGGAGTAAAATTAATTTTGATCAAATTTCTTTTTACTACTTTAATTTCAATTCAACACGTAGAGATTCAATAAACTTCTAAGCAGTGGGTATAAACATGAAACCAAATAAACACACTAACTTTGATTTCACAATCTCAACATAAAAATAAATACATAAATATGATAAAAAAAAATACAGGGTAGTAGTATTATGAATTTCAAGCTTAAGATCTAAAAAATTAGCAAGATTTTTAACTTGTCAAAAGACATAGAATTAAGTTAAGTTCTAAACTAACTAAATCACAATACTAAACTCACAACAACAGTTACTACCCTAGAATTTTAAAACAAAGTACTAACTAACATAAACATGACAATAACAATTAAACATTAAAGTTCAAACCACATCACATAGTTCAAATCAACGCACAGATGCAAATGTAGCAAGCCCAGACCACATAGTTCATATCATATTACAAACATAAAAATAATTCTCTCAGTTTTACTCATCCTCTGAATCACCGCTATCCCAAACTTCTGCAGGCTCATAATCAGGATATCTAGGATATAAAGAAAATTGCACTCTTGGGTCACCCCTAATGAGTTTCTCCAAAGATGAGTGGAATTTCTCTTTATAATCACTTTTTCTCCTATTATACCTATCAATATGCTCTACAAAATGCTCAAAATTCTGAACTTCATCAGCGGTATAGTTAATATTATCCATCATCCTTTGTAATAATTGATCTTAAGTACAGTATATTCACCTCTAGAAGTAGAAGCATGTGAGGTGGATGGTTTAGATGTAGAAGCAGCAGGGGTAGAAGCAGCAAATGTCTCCATTCCATAACTCCTATAAAATCTTCCTCTCCAGCCAAAAGTAGAATGCTCAGAGTATGTCTTCACATTTACTTTTGTAATGGGCTTTAGAGGCAACAATACTTCCTCCCAGCTATCATATTTTACTCCAGCTTGCTCACATAAAGAAAAGATCAAGGAAGCAAATCCCAGACCTAAGTAGTAACGAAGGTGGCAGAACTAATGATAGTCTGATATATCAAAGCTCATATGTTGATGAGTTTTCCTTCCTGGATATAATAATTTAACTTCGCTCTCTCTGATAACTTCACTGAGATGATTTGTCGGTAGCTGGCGAGCTGAAATAATATAGTGCCAGGCCTTTGAAGGTGCACTTAACTTTGACGTGGAAAGTTAACTCTCCTCTTGTTAGTGATCTTCCAGAGTCCTCTTCCAACAGTCAAATAAGAAATAATCTCATCTAGCTCCGCCTCAGTCGGACTATAATTTGCATAAAAATATAAAGTATCAGGTGGTAAATGGTGGAATAAATTGATTACCTCCCGTGAAAAATGTACCAACTTTCCTCAAACCATAACTCTAACATCTTCAGCCTTAGGGAGGTTTGCAAGGAACTCCCTAACAACAGAAATAACTGCAACAGCAGAAAAACAACAGAATCGTTCACACTGTCAACAAACAATCAGATCTTCCACAGATCTACCTAGATGCTTAAAACAACGCTCCTAGAAAAGTTTTCGTGATTGCAACGCATCACTGTACTGATCCTGAGCCTTCTAACTCACAAACTTGCTCGAATTACTCTTTCCTTTACTCCTCTTCATTCTTGGTGCATTTCTATAATTTTGTAAAATTCCAAAAATAACTTCAAAAAATCATGTCTAAACTACTACACTAAACTTCCGAAAACATAAACTACACTTCCTATGCAATTTCCATAGATTTTCCTCATTTTTCACCATGAATAGTGAATTTTTGAATTTCTCCAAATGTACTCAAACTACATGATGAAAATCCAAAATTTTTGCATAGAAGTAAAGCTATTATCTTAAAAAATCCAAATCTAGCAAATATTTCTTGATTTCACCAAGAAATCTCCACTTAATAGTGTGCCCTAGCTCTCCAAAATTGTGATTTTGAGAGGTTGAAAGTGACGGGAGGGTAAAAATGACAATTTTCGGCTTAAATTTTCTACTTTTAACCATTTGTGAACTAGTTTTCATGAACCGATGCTCAAACATGGATAAGTGGTGCTTAGGCGCCTGCCTCTTGGGTTAGCTTGTGCTTAAGCGCAAGATGTGGCGCTTAGGCACCAGTGCAAGATTTTTTTTGAGATTTTTTAAATTTAAGTAAAATGCACTATTTGCCTAAGTTAAATGCCACCCCTAAATGGTCTTATAACACTTAAATGACTATTTTCATCTCCTTTAACTCTCCTCTCTCTCAAAATTCTCTAATATAACTATTTTAACTCGAGGCTAAAAATAACACTAAATTTTCACACAGACAAACACATATATTAATTCAAAAACTATTATAAGTACATGTAACACTTAGTTCTCACTCTAAATAGTCTTGGATGAAAAATTTTTTTCTAAACACAAACACTTAACAATCATTTCACAATTAAACACATAGAATTTAATTAAACACATAAAAGTCATAAACACTAAAAATAAGACTTAAACACTCATACACAATATAACAATGACTTCTAACACAAATTATAACAATAATCTTAATTCCATTTTTCATTCGTAGGAACGAATTCCTATCTTTCATTAGTCTCTCTAGGGGCATTTGAAATATAAAGTTGATAAAACGGACAGTGGTGACGAGCTCTGATAATATCTTCTTCAATCCACTTATGCTTAATAAACATTACCTTATCCGCTTCATCTATATAACTAGTGTGACTAAATTGCATCTTCAATTTCCATCCAATATGCTCGAGATGTGCATGAAACTCAATTACCTTGGTCTCAAGTAAGGCCATGGTATTCTCAATTTTGTTGATCTTTTCCGATATCCCTTCAGTATTAACGAGTAAGAAACCGTTACACATCTCTTGTGCACTTTGACTATTAAATCTCTTCCTCATGGTTACTTCCTTCTTCTTCAAATCCATCTCCCATGAAGACATTTTCTCTAAATCTCTCTCTCTCTCTTAGATTCTTAGGGTGAAATTCTTTCATAAAACCCTTTTATTAATAGGCCTAAATCCCTCAAATAACTTCTAGGCACCTATTGAAACTGGCTTGGCATGTTTTTGCAAACTAATTAGTGGTTAAACCTTCTAGAATCTTAATTTTGCATATGTGTTTAAACTGTCGCGCTTAAGCGTCAAATATTGGTGCTTAAGGGCCAGTGCACATTTTTTCCCCAGTTACCTTAACATCTGAATTCTCATTCTAACATGTCTAGGTCACTAAATAAAGTCTTAAAATCAATACTGACACATAAGAGTCTCAAAAATACTACCCCAAGTTTTCTTAATCGCACACAAACAACAATAAAAACAAATACACACTGATAACTATGGGTTGCCTCCCATAAAGTGCTTGATTTTACGTCGTCAGCCCGGCGTAACCAGTGCTTATTCTGGTTGACCAAATATCATTCCATCATTAAATTTTTGCTGATCTTCAATAAAATAAGGTTTCAATCTATGACCATTCACTTTAAATATTTTCTCAGTCTTAGGATCCTTAATATCCACAGCTCCGTAATGATAAACTTTCATCACAACAAATGGGCCTATCCACCCGGACTTAAGTTTGTAGGGAAATAATCTTAACATTGTAGTATATAGCAAAATTTGTTGCCATGGCTGAAAATTTTTAGTAAGAATCCTTCGATCATGCCACATCTTCATATTTTCTTTGTAAATCTTAGCACTCTCATAAGATTCATTCCTTATCTCTTCAAGATCATTTGATTGCAATAATCTTTTCTCACCAGCATCTTTCAAATTATAATTGAAATCTTTAATCGATTTAATTGTAACAATCTTTTATTACCAACATCTTTCAAATTATAATTGAACTCTTCAATCACTCAAATAATGCTTTATGCTCAAGTTCAACTGGTAAGTGATAAGCTTTCCCAAATATTAGCCTATATGGGAACATTCTTGCTTTATGCTCCAAGTTCAACTGGTAAGTGACAAGCTTTCCCAAATATTAGTCTATATGGGGACATTCCTATAAGAGTTTTATATGCTGTCCTATAAGCCCATAAAGCATAGTCAAGTTTGACTGACCAATCCATTTTTGTTGGATTCACAGATTTTTCCATAATTTTTTTAATTTCTCGATTAGATAATTCAACCAAACCAATTGTCTGAGGATGATAAGCAGTAGCAATTCTATGATTTATATGTTATTTTTTTAATAAATTCTCCATTATAGCATTTCTAAAATGACTTCCCCCATCAGTAATGATAACTCTCGGCATCCCAAATTTATATATATGTTTGTTTTAAAAAATTTTACAACTCTTTGAGCATCACATTGAGGTAAAGCAACAACTTGTATCCATTTGGATACATACTCCACTGCTAAGAGAATATATAAATTTCTGAAAGATGATATAAATGATCCCATGGAATCTGATCCCCAAACATCAACTATTTCAACTTCTAGCATATATATTAGGGGCATCTCATTCCTTCTAGAAATATTGCATACTCTTTGACATCTATCACAAGTTTTGATATAAGCATTATTATCTCTAAAAATCATAGGCCAATAGAATCCAGATTGTAAAAGTTTTTATGTTGTTTTATCAACACCAAAATGTCCCCCAAAATGAGAATTATGAAATTTTTGGATAATTTCATAAGTCTCTTATGAAGGTACACATCTTCGCTTGTTTATATAAAAATGGGTCATCCCAAAAATAAGTCTTAGCTTCAGAAATAAATTTCCTCTTCTGTTTGTATGTCATTCCATAGGGTATAATATTAATAACAAGAAAGTTCACAATATCGACATATCACGGAACACGCCACTCATTAATAGTGAACAGCTTTTCATCTGGAAAATGTTCATTAATTTATCTTTCAAAATAGAGTGGTTTTTCTAACTCATGCATGGACAAATGATCAGCAACTTGATTTTCAATCTCCTTCTGATCTACTATTTCAAAGTCAAATTCTTGCAAAAGAAGAATCCATCTTATAAGTCTAGGTTTGACATCCTTCTTTTTCATTAGGTACTTAATAGCAAAATGATCTATATGCACTACACAATGAGTTCCAATTAAATATGATCTAAATTTATCAAAAGCATAAACTATTGCTAATAACTCATTTTCAATTGTTGTATAATTAATTTGAGTTTCATGAAGAGTTTTACTAACATAGTAAATTACTTTGAAAATTTTATCATATCATTGTTCTAAAACGGCTCTGATAGCATAATCACTAGTATGACACATAAGTTCAAAAGGTTTTCCCCAATCTAGCACTCTTCATCAAAAATGAAAATTGCATCTTTCTCCAGTAATTGGCATAAAGGCTTTGCAATCTTGGAAAAGTTTTCAATATATCGCCTGTAGAATCCAGCTTGTCCTAAAAAACTCCTAATTTCCCTTACATTTGTTGAATAAGGTAAATTAGCGATCACTTAAATTTTAGCAGGATCTACTTACATACCATTCTATGATATTTTATGTCTAATATAATTCCTCATGCTACCATAAATTGACATTTTTCCCAATTAAGGACTAAATTTGTTTCTTCATAGCACTTAAGAACTTTAGATAAATGTTCCAAACATGAGTCAAATGAAGTTCCAAACAGTAAAAGGTCATCCATAAAAACTTCAGTCGCTTTTTCAATTAAATCATAAAAAATTACCATCACACATCTTTGAAATGTAGCAGGGGCATTACATAAACCAAAGAGCATTCTTCTAAAAACAAAAGTGCCATAAGGATTGGTAAGAGTTGTTTTCTCTTGACCCTCAGGAGTTATTTATATTTGGTGATAACCAATATATCTATCCAAAAAATAAAAGTATTTATGCCTAGCTAGTCCGTATTTGATCTAGAAAGGGTAGTGGAAAATGATCTTTCCTAGTGGCAAGATTTAATTTTCTACAATCAATGCATATTCGCCACCCTATAACTTGTTTAGTAGGTATTAACTCATTATGTTCATTCACAGTTATATTTACTCCTCCTTTCTTAGGAACGCAGTGAATTGGACTAACCCATGCACTATCTGAAATAGGGTAGATAATTCCAACATCTAACCACTTTAAAATTTATTTCTTAACAACTTCCTTCATAACAAAATTCAATCTCCTTTGAGTATCAGCCCTGGTTTTGCATTTTTCTTCCATATGAATTCTATGCATACAAATTGAAGCACTGATTCCTTTAATATCACCAATTGTCCATCCAAAGGCTTTCTTAAAATTTTTCAAAATTTTCATCAATCGATCTTCTTCTTCCATCGTTAACTTTGAGGAAATTATAACTGGTAAAGTAGAGGAATCTCCTAACAAGACATATTTTAAATGGTCAGGAAGTAACTTCAACTCATGTTCTAGAGGTTTTTCAATAGGTGGAAAAAATAATCTATCTTTGTGTATCGTGTCCAGAATTTCAAAACTTTCTCGATAGTTTGAATCTTCCTTAAAAAGGTCGTCATCATGATCTAATTCCTCTTCTTGCTTGTGTTCCAAATCTTTTTCTTCAGATTTTTCTTCATAATTAGTTTTGAAATGACATTCACTCAGATACCTTATAACATCCATTCTATAACATTCATCATCTTTACCTTTTGCAGGGTATTTCATTGATCTTAAAATGTTAAAAGTAATAGTTTGATCATTGACACACATTGTTAATTCCCCTTTTTTCACATCTATCATTGCTGTTCTTGTAGCTAGGAAAGGTCTCCCTAAAATCTTAGGTATTTCTTTATCTTCCTCCATATCTAGCACAATGAAATTAACAGGAAAGATAAATTGATCCACTTTTACTAGGACAACTTCCATAACCCTTTAGGGTACGTTATTGAACGATCTGCTAACTGCAGAGTTACAGTAGTAGGGATTATTTCTCCTAGTCCCAATCTTTTGAATATTGATAATGACATAAGGTTAATACTTGCAGCTAAATCACATAAAGCTTTTCCATAAAATATGTCTCATATTGCACATGGAATTGTAAAGCTACCAGGATTTTTAAGCTTTTCAAGAAGCTTCTTCTGAATTATAGTACTACACTCCTCTCTAAGTGCAACAGTCTCATTATCTTCAAACTTCTATTTTCTGTTAAGAATATCCTTCATAGAATTTACATAGCTAGACATTTGTTTTAAGGCTTTAGCAAATGGAATATTAATTGTAAGCTTCTAAAAATTTTCAAAAATTTTGAAAATTGCTTATCCAACTTTTGTTGACAATGTCTCCAAGGAAAAAGGAGGTGGTGGTTTTTCTAGTTAAACTTTAAGTGGAGAAATAGGTCTTTCAAAATCTGTTGGAGCATCCTCTTTTGATTCTTCAATTTCTTCTCTCTCTACTTCAATTTCTTTTTGAATCCTTACTTCAAACTCTCTTCCCCTTCTAAGTTGAACGACTTTTACTTGTTCTTTACTCTGATCTTTTAGATTTATTTCAGTATTACTAGGAAGTGTTCCTTGGGATTTATTACTTATTGAATTTGCTATTTGTCCAAGTTGATTCTCATTATTTTTAATTGTAGCTCCTTAACTTTGTAACTGATTTCCCATTTGTAACACCACTTCCTCTATAGACTACTTCTTCTCCTTAAATTGTGTATTACTGTTGAAACCTGGAGGATAAGTAGATCTATAATTATTATTCCCTTGGTTGTTCCAGTTTCCCAATGGCTTTACTTTGTTGTTCCCCCATTGCTGATTATTACTAGCTGTAGTATTATTCCAGTTAAAGTTGGGATGGTTCTTCCAACCTGAGTTATAATAATTTGAATATGGGTTATTCTGCTTGTTATTTATGAACATTCAAAGTTTCTAATGATGCTTGAGAATCTACCATTTGGCCTAATGAATTCTCTTCAATCATGGAAATTGGTTAAGACAAATTCATTCCAAATTGGTCTAACTTCCTTGAAATTGCATCAACATGATTTGCTAACATAGTAAATGCATCAAATTCGTGAATATTGGCCACTTTCTTAAAATTCACCCTCTCAGAAGGCCATTGAAAATTATTGGCAGCCATTTATTCAATTAAAGAATAAGCGTCATGAAATGGTCTTGACATCGATGAACCGCTAGCAGCGACATTGATAATTGATCTAAGAGACTCAACTAATCCATTATAAAAGGTTTGAGTTTTTAACCAATATGGTATTGCATGGTGTGGACACTTTCTTAAGAGTTCTTTAAATCATTCCCATGCTTCATAAATAGATTCCCCTTCAAACTAATTCAAAGAAGAAATATCATTTCTAAGCTACGCAATTTTTGTATGTGGAAAATATTTAGTAAGGAATTTTTGTGCTAATCACCCCAAGTTCTGATAGATCCAGGTGCTAACAAATTCAACCACATCTTAACTTTATCCATAGTGTGAAAGAAAATAACCTAAGTCTTATGTCATCATCTGATACATCATCATATTTAGATGTAACGCACAGTTCTAGAAAATTGGCAAGATGTAAATTTGGATCTTCAGTTGGTGAACCCCAAAACTTATTATTTGATACCATTTGGAAAATAACAGGTTTAAGCTCAAATGAATTAGCCACGATAATAGATTTTTGAATACTACAATGAAGTTCACCTACCGTAGGGTTGACATAATATCATAAAGGTCTAAACTCTTAATGAATTTCAGCATTTTGATCATTTTGTTTTGCCATCTTTGTAATTTTTTAGATTTTTCTAGATTTTTAATTTTTTTGATTTTTCTGATTTTTTTAACAGTTCTCTCTAATTTAGAATCGTAGGACACTAGTCCTTTAGAATCTGAACAATGTATACACTAACATAAAAAAAAATAAAGTAAATCACACACAAAATAAGATGGAATAATTTAAAGTTTAAATAAGACTTTCTATAAATATAAAATTTCTTTTAAATAAATAGACTCTTTATAAATATTTTCTCTGACAATAGCACCAAAAACTTGATCTTGACTATTTATATGCAACATTATAACAATGTCTCTGATTATATTTTTCACTTATATTTGCTTATTTTACATCAAAACCAAAAAGAAAATGATCCCGAAGAAAAATAAGAATTTAACTTTTAATTTATATATATTGGGATACTACACAAGTATACATATCAATATCAAGTAATATAGGACTTTTTTATTAAGCTCTGAATATCAAACTCACAAGAAAATTCTACAATATGCACTATTGAACAATAAACTTTCTATTCTAAGAAGATAATTATCTAAATTATAAATAATTTGACAGTAATTAAAAATTAAATATTTTTTTGCCTTTTTAATATTTTTACAGAACAGTAACAACTTAAAAAAGATAACTAAAATTTTTGTAAAGAAAAATACTAAATTTGAAAAGTATCTTTCTCTTTAACATGAATCAGTAATAAGTATATGAATTCTATTGTGGAAGCATCCAAATTGTGTTGCGGCAATTAGGAGCAATTATATTTTTTACTCTTACTAGAGATGCTATAAAGAACATTGGCTAATTTAAAGTTTGAATAGTTCTGAAGGCCGGCTAGGCAGAGAAGATACTAGCTCTCACTCTAGAGTTCCCCCGATTCCCTCCACCTAGAGGCTAACATCTCGTATTAGAACCTAAAATAATAAACCAAGTTGGGGGCTTTAACCTGTCACTTTAAAGTCCTCTAACTCTACACCCTTCAATGATTATTTCCTTATTTATTTGCACTCAATCATATGAACTACATTCTCATTCATAAAATCTCATGTGATTCTTTCCAATTGTTGACTGAGACAATACCAACCCAGTTATTACATTTCTCATAACAAATTTTAACATGTGGTTAGGCCAAATCAAGAAGTAAATGAAGTACATGGATTTAAATCATCATAACTTCTTCTAATATTAAAAATTAATACTCTCCACAACTTCCATCCAACACTCAATTACTTATCATTTTAAGAACAAAGATAAATAAAACTACTCAGAATCTATGGAGGAAACAAAACCACACTTTAGTTTAAAAGTAGAAATCATTAATCCATGGAGAAAACACTCAGAATCCATGGAGAAAACAAAACCACACTTTAGTTTAAAAGTAGAAATCATTGTCAAATCTCATAATCCATGGAGAAAATAAAATCACACTTTAGTTTAAAAGTAGAAATCATTGTCAAACCAATATTTATGGAGAAAATAAAACCACACTTTAGTTTAAAAGAAGAAATTATTGTCAAACCAACAATATTGTATGGAGAAAACAAAACCATACTTTAGTTTAAAAGTAGAAATCATTGTCAAACCAACAATACATTCAATTAAAACCAAAAGTAGTCTAAAACAAAAGATAAAAACTTATCTCAAGTCCTCCACCAAAATCTTGAAGCTCCTTTGAATCTATTCTCTTTTACAACACTCAAAATAAAACTAAAAACAAAAAGAATAAAGTAAATTTTTGGTGCCTGAAAATCTCTCCAAGACTATCTATAAAACTTCTCAAAACCCCCCCTTGATAAGCACTTTCAGGAGACTTCTTTTCTTCTTTGCCTCTTCTTTTATAATTTTCCAATAGGGGCCTTTGGTATCTCTTCAAAATGTGTATTGATTCAATGTATTTACCGAAAAGATGCCTCCTTTCACAAGTATTTAACTTATATTTTTGACCTTGGTGATTGTAACCACCTATTTATGCCAAAAGGTGCCTCAAATACCTCTTCAAAATTTACAAAATTGAATTTACTCATCAAATAACTGCTTCTGGTGCTTAAGTGCGGGGCCTCTGGTGCTTAGGTGCGGCCTTCTCTATTTAACCGGCGCTTAAGCGCCAGATTTGAGCGCCAAAACACTTTAGCACACTTTTTACCGTTTTACTCCAAATTTGATCCTTTTTCACTCTCTTTATATTTTTCAACTTTGTACCTGTACCTGAATGAAAAACACACAAATACCTTCCATTAAAGCGCAATATCTCAAAAATGGGTATAAAAATGCGTCTAAAAACAATATATATTTTAGGTGTATCGGACATCCATCCACTATTTTCCTACTTTGCAATCAATCGCAAGTACTTTATGAAAGTTGGGAAATAGTGCTACTTCCTTGGAAGTCGATGGATCTAGAAGTCTACTGGAACTGTATTGGAATGGGAGATGAGAATGACATGAATGTACTGATGGATCAAGGATCTCAGAATTCATCACCTGTTCAGCCTTACTACAACTAGAGTGCACTTTCAAAGAGGATCAAGATGATAGAGGAAGAAGTGCAGAGTCTCATGCACGTGATTGAGAATATTATTGAAATGTTGGATCATCTGGATTGGAGACTGAAAGAACAAATTGAACATACAGAGCGTATTGAATATGGATTGGTACTTATGTTTAAGAAACATGCTTGGATTGAGGAGGAAAATTCAACTGATGAATTTCCATTTCGAACCTTCTACAATCTATATGTGCACTACAAATCAATAAGAGATATCCAGGAGGACGATAGTGAAGATGATGCTTGATCTTAATTTATGCAAGAAAGGTTTTGTATAGTATTGTTTTTTTTAGTTTGTTGTGTTGAATTTCATTTCCTTTCTAATAAACACTATCTATGTTTGTATTTTAAATTTTGATGTTTGGATTTCAATGTTAGGATGTTGGTTTGCTTTAGAACACTGAATTTGATGTTTGTTGGCTTCAAAAATGTTATTTTGTAATAGTACAGACTTTATATATAAATGTTAGTTTTGTGTTCTTTGTGAAAGTTATATGCTACTGTGATGTTTATATATGCTTAGAAAGGTTTATTTGAGTAAAATAGATGTTGACATAAAGTGGTATGGAGCAGATTTCCATAGAAACTAAAATCTAGAAAATTTGAGCTCTGGTGCATGATGCGCCAACTTATAGAGCCTTGGCGCATCATGCGCCAAAGGTACAAAAATGCTATAATGCTTAGAAAACCACAAAATTGCACAAATAAACTCCATTTTTGATGCTTGAGTCATCTTCTGCTTCAAGACCTTGGTCTAGGGCATCACATTGTGGGAGAAAAAAAAAGATTTAGAGACTTAAAACTATAAATATCATCTTCTCTTGGTAAGAACTTCACTTTATATTAGAAATTTTTTATTTTCACCATGGATTTTGGGAGATCCGAAAATTGGGATTTTTGATGAAAATACTTGAAGAAAACTCATGGTGAAAAGTTTCTTACCAAATAACCTTGCTTGAGGAGTTAGATTTTTGATTTAGTAATTTATTTGGACTATATTTGGATTTTCATAGAATTTTCAAATGGTTACCCAAGTTAAGAGAGGAAGGCCGTCCAAGGACTTCGATGCACAAAAATTTGTTAGTTTCAAAGCCCAACATAGTTATCACACTCAGATGGAGACAAAAAGAATGGTCCAAGAGTGGGCGTTTGCAAACCCGGGTGGCGAGGTCGAGAGACTGATTCTTGCCAAGAATTGGGAAGGATTCTGCTACTTCACTGCCATAGTAATTGTCCCAATGGTTCGGGAGATTTATGCAAATTTGAGATTCATTACTGATGATCACATCTTGGTGAGAAGTAAGCAGGTTGAATTTACTGCTGATAGGATCAATACTTTTTATGGTTTGAGGGGTGTATTTTTTGATGAATACACTGCATTTGTGATGACTGATTCATCATTAAAGGAAGTGATTGTGTTTTTGAATGATGGAAGAGGGTAATGGAAGATTAAAAATAACAAGATAGTTAACTTCCTTGCTTCCATGTTAACTATTCAGTCAAAAATATGGTACACTTTATTTCTACCAGACTATTGCCAACAAATCATTTAGCTGATGTTACAAAAAACAGAGTTGTGCTAAACTATTGCATTCAAAACATGAAGGCCAAAGATGGTTGTGCCCTTATAGTTCAACATGCTCATAGTATAGCTAGTAGTTCTATAGCTGGAGGATTGGGATACTCTGACTTGATTTTCACTCTATGAAAATAATAAGGAGTAGAATCCCATAGAAATGAATAGAGATTACAACCACAAAATCTGGTTGGGAGGCATATGATTCAAAGAGTAGAATCATTTGTTGAGTCTAGAAGTGGAAGAAGGGATATGCCCTCTACATCTGCTGCAGGGGCTTCTACTTCTCGATCTACATCGCTTGAAGGTATTATGGTTCAACTCATGATTCAACAAATGAATATAGTTAATACTCAAACTCAATTAGGAGAGATAGGTGCAAGGAATCATATAATGCTGAATATTAGCAAAGGAGAGTTCAACATGATATTGAGTTTAAGAATTCCATCGTAAGAAATCTTATAGGTGAACCAAATTTGGACTTTCCTTCTTGCCCCAATTTCATTCCCTATACTCCCACTCATGATGAATAAGAAGGAGAAGAAGAAGAATAAGAAAAAGAATTAGAAGATGAAGAGGAAGAAGATAAGGATTGATATTTTATGAGTCTAGTTTACTTTGTTTTTGATGTTTGACCGTTGTTGTTCTTTTTATTGCGGTGTACTTTCATTTGAAAACTGTTGTAGTAAGAAAATTTATGTTGTGTAGTGAACAGAATCTGTAATAATAACTGTAGACTTTCACCTTTTCTGCATTTTTTGTATGTTCAGTTTAGTTTTTAATTTTTTTTTTTTTTAGTTTTTGTCTTTATGTTTTTAATTCTGAGCAAGTTCTCTAGAATATCTTATATTTTTTTTAATCCTTTAAAGCTTATATGTAGTTTTATAGTTAGTGCCTGTAGTATACCAGAACCCAGTTTCATAGTCAGAAATCCTCTACAGGTTAGTTTTTATTTTCATGCATTTACTGCTTTCTTTCACCGACTAAATTTTATACTAAAAATATTTTTAAAATCACTTAAAAACTTAAGTTTGTGAGAAAGAAAAATTTATTTTGAAAAGGAGTAAACTAAATTTTATTTGTCCTTAAGTAACTATATTTTTAAAAAATTAATTTAGCATGGCCTGGGATATTAAGATCTAACTTTAAATGACTATACTTATGTTTATAAATATTGTGGTAAATTTAGGTGATGAGGTTTAATAATGAAGATCAATTCTAAAGTTAAAGATATTTGGTATGATAGGATAAGACTATGTTTTCCTATTTAAAAAAATGAAAATTGTATTTTTGAAGTGTTAAGAATTTTAGAGTTTCATGTAAAAAGAAAAGAATTAGAATTTAAGAAAAATCATGAACTAATATGAATTTATATAGTAAAGAAGGTATAGAGTCTTAACTTTAAAAAGAGGATAGTGAAGTTCAAAATTATTAAATGCTGTCCAGATATAGTTATCCTCACTTGAAAAAGAAAAAGAAAAATAAAAGAAAGGATTGAAAAGATCCTAAAGAAAAAGTAAAAAAAAGAGAGAAGAAAAAAAAAGAAAGATAAGTAAGGAGAAGCTTGAGGAAATGCCTATAAAAAATTGGCTTAACTTGAATCCACTTAAAGAAGGATCTTTATTACATTTTCTAAACTTATATTAGAGTATTAATAGCATTCCTAGTAATGTTTTCATGAAGTTCTTTTTCATTTGAATGTTCTAAATGTCCTTAATATCACAAATTGCAATTCTTATTGAAATGAGTAAAGATTCATAAATCTTAAATTTGATTATAAAGTATTCCTAGACTTGGAGTTTGAATTTAAGTTATTAAAGGGCTTTTCTTAAATTTTGCTGTTCCATTTCTTAAACTAAAGTATAGAAGTTATAAGTTAATCTCTATCCTAAGTCATATGATTTTATGTAATAAAAGTGTCACTTAAGGACAAATAACATTTAAGTTTGGGGGATTTTGATACACCAAAATAATATATTATGTTTAGTACTTATTTTATGCCTATTTTTTGATGATATTATACTTTAAAGAAGGGTATTTTTGTGTTTTTGTTGAAAGCATATCATTTTTAGTCATTTAGAGAAAAAAATACAAAGGATGAAATTTGGAGCCAAAATAACTAATTTTGAGATTGTGGCGCATGATGCACCAAAATTTAGAGAGTTGGCACATGATGTGCCAGATCGACCCATGATGCACTAGGGACAATTTTTTTAAATTAAGGCGGTTTGAGATAAATTTTGCGTGAATTTTTAAAGGGACACTTGTTCTACACACCTCTTAGAGTAATTCAATGCATCTTGACACCGTGGAAGGTTCTTTTATGAAGGGATATGACTCTTGAATCAAATGACAAATCCTTGAATTAAAAAGAGATGCTTTTGAAGGGAATTTTGAATTCTTTTCCAAATGAAGCAGCCCAAAATAAAAGAAGAAGATTTCATAGAGTTGGAGAGAGGCTTCTGTATGTGATTGGAGGGAGAGAGAGAAAGTGGTGTGAGTTCGAGAGAGGGAGAGAAGAGGGGATTTTTTTCTAGGGTTGTAAGAGTAGAGGGAATGTGAGAGATTTCTTCTTCATTACACTTCTAAGAGAAAATTGGGAGTGATTGTAAAGAGAGAAAGGTTTGGAGAGAACTTCTAGGGATTTGCTTGGGAAGCATTGTGAGATAAGTTATTTTTATTTATTTTGTTTTGTAAACTTATTTTTATATATGAAATTCGTGTTTTGTCGTATCTTTCTAATGAATTCTAGGTAGTCTTCTTTTTCCTTCTCCCTACTTTGAAGATATGGTTTTGTGAAGAATAGGTTTTGTTTTTCACGGTTTTAAATGAAAATAAATTGTGATGAAACTCCAATCTTCATCTACTTTTTGATCTGGCCAATTGAACGTTAAAACTTACTGAGAGACATATATTCTTAAATGAGATATGATTTCTACAAAATTGAGAGAATCACATTTGATTTCATGGGAGAGTATGTAATCCATGAGATTGGGTGCAAATAAAAAGGAAAATATACTTTTTTGGATGCAAATTGAAGATATTAAGGTGACAAATAAAAACCCCTAATTTGGACTAGTTGATTGGAAACTAATGCGAGATTGTTAGCTCTCAGTGGAGGGAATAGTGGGAGTTTTGGAATGGCAGCCGGTTTCCTCTTAGCCTAACCATGGAATTAGGGACCAAACTCTAGATTAGTCAATATTCTTTATAACACTCGGAAGAGGGTATAGAATCAAATTGCTCCTATTTGACACCAAACAGTTTATACATATATATTTTCAAATGATTTCAATTCTATGGATGCTTTCTTATTTGAACTTTTCGTCTAAACAAAAACTTTATTTAATTTTTGCAATTTTACTTTTGAAAGTTTAGTATTTAGTTTATTTTAATTTCTATAGTCTTATATCTGCACTTTAACTAGTGCTCACCTTAGTAGCCAATTTTCAAACTTCGTACTTTACTTTTATTTTTTTTATTTTTGATATAAAATAATTTTCATAATTTAATTTAGGATTTTCCAACTTCCCTATGGGATCGATATCTAAGACTCCATTGGAGCCCTTTATTACTTGAGTGATATGTATACTTGCTTTGATATTAAAAGAGATTTGACAGTTTAAAAGGAATTTTAAAAGATAAATTAGTTTTGTAAAAAGTATTTTTATTAGGATGTTATTGCATATTTATTATAAATCTATTTGCATCAAGTTTTTGGCTCCGTTGAGTGGTGTCAACTTCTTAAATATTTGCATATACAAAATCTCATAGTTGCAATACAAACACCATCTACAACATTCATAGCAGGTTATGTCCTCCATAGAATTTGACTACGACCCTAACATCCTACTATCATCGAGAACTATATTCATTATAGCCATAATACAAATATTATAAATGAAATAATATTTTACATTTACAATTATTAAATTTGTAACTCAATTTTTATTAATTCAAGAGAAGAAAAAATTCTTTGTTCTCACAACTCTTTAATAGTACTAATGTTCTCACAATTCTTTGTAGAATATTTCAACTATTCGAGCTCCATGATTTCTGTCTCTTTTCTAAGAGATTTAATGTAGAAAGTTGGGTCATCATTTCCTACTTCTTTTCTGAGAATGTGATGGGTTTTTATGCAAAGCTAAGACGATAATTCATTACCTTACGTAGGAAATAAATTTTAATGTTTTGTGGTATAAAATATTATTTTAGGATATGTTTTAAGTCTTTTATATTTTTTCTTACTTGAAAAATAACTATGAAGGCAACCTTGAATGTAATTTCTTTTTCCTCAACAGAGCCAAGTGGATCAAGTCATGTGTGATCATGCTCCTCCTAGGGATGTAAGTGAGCCAAGCCAACTCGTGAGCTAGGTTGGGTTTGACTTGATAAGTGGCTAGTTTTCTGAGCTCGATGAGCAAACAAGCCAAGCTAAAACTAGCACCGACTTGACTCAATAACCTCTGAGGAGGCTTGTTTAAAAAAAAAATTAATGTAAAATATATTCAAAATTTTACAACCTAGCGTGAGAGCTTGAAATTACCAAGACGGTAATAGATGATCAGACGGAGGAAATTTATCTAGCAGTTTCATTTTTTAACTGTAAATAAAATCAAATGAACAAAATATTCATTATATTAAAAACATATATTTACAATAGATTGATCATATTTAAATATTTACATTCAAATAAAAAATAAACTTGACTGTAATATCTATCAGCCTACGCTCCACGGTGCCTATACATGTACTCCATGGGATCCATCTAATCTATACAACTGACTTTCCTGAAAAAAAAATTAGCAACTATGGTTTAAGTTAAAACTGCTCCATGGATAAAAATTTGTAAATTATAATAATTCTTATTTTAATTTTTTTTGTAAGAGATTAGTAAAAGAGAGCATAAAAGAAACCAATTTCATTTCCTTTCATCTATTTAGGATACACTTGTCATAATTGGGAGTCTATGTTTAAATGTATACTTTATTAAAATATATGTTTAACCATTTCTAACCCACCATAAATGTAGATAACCTTTTACATTTCCATTTTCATTTCCATCTCCATTTCAAGCACCCGTACATTTCACTCTCCTACCAGTACCTTTCAAAAGTATTGCCAAAAAATGCGATATAACCGAAAGAAAAAATGATTTTATAAATATATATCGGAAAAAATATTCCTCTTCTATTTAGTGTACGATGATTTATCAAGTCAACTATTAGCGATGAATTAAGTAAAAGATGACTATTACTTAGCTACAATAATATTTCTACTGATGATTTTTTACTCCTACCAGTGAAATAGTCCATCGGCCATAAATGACGATTAACTGACGACCATAGTTTGTAGGTTATTTTGGAACCCACACTTTGGTAGTGTGTTAACCAAGGAGTTATTTTATTAAGAAATAGAGTTATCCATCAGTAATAATTTTATAAACCGACAGATTTTAGTCTGCTTATAAACTGTCAGTAAATGTCCTTATTAAGTCCAACCTGCCCAAATCCCTCATTTCCTTTCTTTTGTTCTCCTATGACTTGTTCTTGGCCTCTCCCTTGCCTTTGCTTCTTCAATCCCTTATTGTAAGGCTCTGCCTCAACTCTATCCTAGCCCTCTCTTAGTTTCATTTAAGGCCATCACTTGTGCATGTAAACCCTAACAAGTTGGGATCGAGCATGAAGGGATCGAGCATAAAGGGATCGCGACTTGCAGAGATCCAAGCCTCCCATTTTTCTCCTTCTTCTGCTCAACTCTTACCCGAAAACATTCACTAAGGTAACTTCTCATCTTCTTTTTGACGTGATTTCATGCCTAAGGGGTTGCTTCGCTGCAGTTTGAATTTATATTAAGGAGCTGTTTGATAAATCTTAGATTTAAGGCAAAATGGAAGGACAAATGAAATTTAAAAACTTGTAGGATTTATAAAGGAATTTTTTACCATATGGCATGATTAAGCTTAAATTCTGCAGAAATCTTCCATAAATTCTACTTTAGAAAATTATTTAAGGAAGGCCTCAAAGAGTACTTTTCAGTGATCATCAGAAATAACATGTAGACATCACCATCATTACCTCAAGTAGAAGGTTTTACATTATTTCTTTGACATCTCCATAGGCTTAAAAAGCTTGATGCTTGATTCATTATGATCATGAAAAGTAAATGAAAAATAAAATAGACATGTTGGTTATTTCTTTTCATTTTTAGTTATCGGGATATTCTTTATAACTCGGAATAAACTCAAAAAGTAATATGGTTTTAAGTTGGATTTGTTACCACATCATTCGTATACTAAGTTAGGTTGATGTTATTCTCTTTCATTAATGTGTTTACCTTGGATATTTTGGCTAATGCAATGTTTATTGGGATTGACTGGCCGTCAGTATACTTTCATCATATTGGATTGAATTTCTCATATCGAAACATTAGTACTTCTACTCTCATTTTGTTTGCTATTTTAGGTAGGCGTTGTTTATGATGATTAATTGTTTTTTGATAAGCTTAGATTTCTTCCTTAATCTTTACTAGTTGTTGTGATTGGTTTTTGAGGTGTGATGAATTCTAGCCTTCACTAAAATTCAATTAGTTTTGAATATAATTTTATATGTTAAAAATCTAGGATAGAATTATAATGTTTTTCTGTAGGTAAGTTCTGAGCTCTAGTTAATTATTCTTCTTCTCTTTGTTTTAACGATTTATTTGGTGGTTTTCATTTTTCTTTGCACGTTTTGTTGGTATGACTTGTCTCTGTGATTCTTGTGCTTATCTTGTTTGATTTGTTTTGCAGCTGAAGAGTTTTCAAGGCTTCCTTTTTATCTTTGAAGCTCTTAAAATTATTTTAATTTATCTTGTTTTTATGATAAATTGTAAACCTAATTTTTTAAATTTCATGGCTGTTGTGTATGCATAAATGCAGAATCCCAAAATATTTGTTTAAAAAAGATTTGCATACATACCATTAAGTTCCTATGCAAAATACATGAAATGCAATTTTAGTAGTGGCACAGTTGTATTGATGGGTGATTAAATCATTAAAAGTTGCGAACATTTTAGATATCTCGGGTCTCTTGTTTAAAGTGATGGAGANCAATTCCTAACTAATGAAGACACAAATTGAGAGACAAGAGATAATGAAGATGTAAGATTTTCTTCATCATTGCTAAATCCTGCATCGAAAACATGACATTTCCTTATTTCAACAAAACTTCTTCCTACCATGAAAATCAGTAAAGTGACCAGGGAAAGTGTCATCTTGAATTAATTTATTCAAACCGAAAGACCTATTGATGTGGGTGCATTGTAAAATTTGATCTAGGTTTGATTATAAATGGATTAACTTATGGGCTGGGACTTTCATCTATCTTATTCTTACTATATAGCCAGTCACAAGTACCTTATGAAAGTTGAGAAAACGTGCTTCTCCCTTGGAAGCCCATGGACCCAGAGATTTTTTATAACTGCATAAAAAATGGGGAGGAAAATAATATGAACATTCTTATGGATCAATCATCTAAAAATTGGTCCCCTATTCAGTCCCGCTTTTCTTATATTTCACATGATATTCTGAATAGGATCAAGAGGTTGGAGAAAGAGGTACAAAATATTATGAATCAATTAGAAACATTTTTGATTCATTTTATCATTTGGATTGGAGGGTGAAGGAAAAATTTGAACATACTGGGCTCATAGAAGAAGATATGGTGCATATGTTTAAGAAAAATGCTTGGGTTGAAGAAGATTTGAGAGACGAATTTCCTCATTGGCCTTTTTACAACTTATATGTTTACTAATAATCGATGAGAAATATTCAAGATGTGAAAGTGATGAAGATGTTTAGACTATCTAAAGTACTAAATTCATAATTATGACTGCATTTATGTGTTATGTGTTTCTATTAGATTTCCTTTATTTTCATTGTCGAACTTTATATGTGTTTAATATTAAGTGTTTGATATTAATTCTTCACTGCTACTTTTTATGGTGTGATTTCAATGTATTGGTTTGAAAAATATTGGTTTGTAATCAAGTGGATTAGAGGTTGACATGTTTTGGTATACAACAGATTTTAAAGAAAATTGAAATCTGACATTTTTGGTGTTGGGACTAGATTTGGCATTAGAGATGCTAGTTTACCGAAAAATGCCCAGATTTTTTTAAAATCATGAAAAATAATAGTAAAGCCAAATTTCTACCACTTAGGTCATCTCGTACTTCAAGAATAAAGTTGAAACTCAACTTAGGGCTTGTTATTTCTTGGATTTGAGGAGATTTGAAGGGTAAAAAGTTATAGATTAGATCTTCCCTTTGTAAGAGCTTCACTTTAACTTAGAAATTTTTTTATTTTCACCATAAATTATTCCTCCATTATGGAAATCCAAAAATTTGATGGTTTTTGAAGAAGTTTAAAGAAAAACTATGGTGAAAAGTTTCTTACTAAGTATTTCTATTTTTGAGTTTTGATTTATGATATTGTTCATTTATTTAGATTTAATGTAATTTTTTTTAGAAATTACTATGGCTCCAAGAGTGAAAAGTGGAAAGACTTTGGGAGGTTTTAATGCGAGATGATTTATTAATTTGAAGCCTCAATATAATTACAATGCTCAGATTGTTTCAAGGAAATTAATTCAAGAACATGCGTTTTCAAAATCGAGAGGTTCTATTGAAAGGTTAATCATTTCTCAGAACAGGGAGACTTTTTTCTACTTTACCGTAGTAGCAATTGTTTCTTTTGTTCAATAATTTTTTGCATTTGTGATTTCTAATTCATCACTACATGAAGTTATTGCCTACCTTGCTCATGGAAGGGGAGTATGGAAAATTAAAAGAAATCACCAGGTTAACTTTTCCAATTCCATGATAAATGTGCAATCTAAAGTGTGGCATTAATTTATTTTTACAAAACAACTTTCATCAAATCATCTTAGCAAACTAACCAAAGAGAGAATATCATTAAATTTTTGCATACAACAAATGAAGGCTGTTGATATTGGTGCTCTCATTTTTCATATTGCTCAGAGTATTACAAGAGGTGGAACCACTGGTGGTTTAGGTTATCCTGCTCATTTTTCACCTTATGAGAATAATCAAAAGTAGATTTTGATATGTATGAAAAAATNTTCATTTTGTCCAACTACACCATGGTCCAATTTGGTCAATTTGACCATCTTTGACCAAAACCCCTAATTTGGTCCTTAAAGGCTTAATTTCAAAACCCTTTTTAACCCAAAATCAATCAAATTGGTTCCAATTGACCCCAAATTTGATTCTAAACTTAAATTGACATTTTATTTGATTAAAATATTACAAATTTAAGCTCAATTGATCCCTGAATTAAGCTTAATTTTGATTTAGGTCAAAATCCCAATTTTGGCTAAATGACCAAATCACATCAATTGGACTTATAACCATGCCAATTGGCCCAAAGAAATGTTGTATTTGCTTCATAGGAATATTTTACATCAAATTTGACCATAAATTTGCATTGGTAAAACCTTTTGATCATCCAATTTGGTTTAAATCCAAAACCCCAAATTAGCCCCAATATTGGCTAACA
>JXCR01144993.1:692477-718115 GCA_002079205.1 Phalaenopsis hybrid cultivar | reverse complement strand
TTGACAAGGAGAAGGATGCTTTCTTATGTATTGAATATCACATTAAAAACCTCATTAGTATAATTAGTTATTTAAGAGTTATTAAAACTACATATTTATTTCAATTGTCTATTAGTGACAGATAAGCAAATTGCATTTCATTTTTGCGATTGAGTATTGCTTTTTCTAAGATCTTAGTTCGTAGTTCTAATATTACTCCCTGTGGGATCGATATCTAGGACTCCATTAGAGCCCTATATTACTTGAGTGATACAAATGTATTACTCCCTGTGGGATTGATATCTAAGACTCCATTAGAGCCCTATATTACTTGAGTGATACGTATACTTGCATTGATAAGTGTGACTTTACCATTATTGAATATTTTATATATACATCTTTATCGAATCTATAACCATTATTAAGTTCTAATCTACTCCCTGTGGGATAGATATCTAAGACTCCATTAGAGCCCTATATTACTTGAGTGATACGTATACTTGCGTTGATAAGTGTGAATTACAATTATTGAATATTTTATACATACATCTTTATCGAATCTATAACTGTTATTAAGTTTTGGTACAGTTGCCGAAGAATTAAATCTTTTAGCAGCAGTATTAATTAGTTATATTTTTAAGCATATATAAAGTTGTTGTCAAGTTTTTGGAGCCGTTGCCGGGGAGTAAAATAAGAATAACAATTAGAGTAGCGGACAAATTAGGATTAATAGAAAATTTTTACTTGAATTGCAACTTATTTTCATATTTAGTTAATTGTTTTACTGTGTGCTGATTTCAAATTGTATGCATAAATTTGGACCTGAAAATCTTATACCCTACGATTCAGAATTAGAACGCACTATTAAAAAAATTAGAAGATTGAGAAGAGAACCTAGAAATTCTGATATAATGGAAAACCACATGAACAATCAAGGAATAGAAAATGAACACCAACCTGGACCCCTACGAGATTATGCAAATCCTACAGCAGATGAAATTCACTTATTTATCCAAAATCCTGATGTAGCTGCTAATTTATTTGAGCTTAAACGTGCTATTATCCAAATGGTGCAAAACAATCAATTCGGAGGTACACCAAATGAAGATCTTAATTTACACATCGCTAGTTTTTTAGAACTGTGTGCTACTTTTAAATATGATTGAGTTTCAAATGATGTTGTTAGACTTAGAATTTTCCTTTTTCACTAAGAGATAAGGCTAAGATGTCTCAAACGATGCTGTTAGACTTAGACTTTTTCCTTTTTCACTGAGGGATAAGGCTAAGCTATTAGCACCAGAATCTATTAGAACTTGGGGAGAACTTTCACAGAAATTTCTATCCAAATATTTTCTTAGACTTATGCTTTTTCCTTTTTCACTGAGGGATAAGGCTAAGATGTGGTTAAATTTGTTAGTAGTCTTAGACTTTTTCCTTTTTCACTGAGGGATAAGGCTAAGATGTGGTTAAATTTGTTAGCAAAGACTTAGACTTTTTCCTTTTTCACTGAGGGATAAGGCTAAGATGTGGTTAAACTCGTTAGCTCCTAGTTAGACTTTTTCCTTTTTCACTTAGGGATAAGACTAAGATGTGGTTAAATTTGTTAGCACATTTTAGACTTTTTCCTTTTTCACTGAGGGATAAGTCTAAGATGTGGTTAAACTCGTTAGCACCTGGATCTATTAGAACTTGAGGAGAACTTTCACAGAAATTTCTATCTAAATATTTCCCTCCATCCAAAACTACTAGAACTTGGGGAGAACTTTCACAGAAATTTCTATCCAAATATTTCCCTCCATCTAAAATTGCTAAACTTAGAAATGACATAATATCGTTCTGTCAGATTGATGGAGAGTCAATATACGAAGCTTGGGAGAGATTTGAAGATCTTCTTAGGAAATGCCCTAATCATTCGTTACCAGATTGATTGATAATTCAAATCTTTTTTAATGGATTAGTGAGATCACTTAAATCGATTATAGATGCTGCGACTGGTGGTTCTTTAATGTCAAAACCTTTTGATGAGGCTTATTCATTAATAGAAGAGATGACTACCAATAGNCATGTAGTTTTCAAACCAAAGAGCCGAAAAGTAGGCTTCAAACCCAATGCCTAAGCACTAGGCCATTGATGTCTATGCACTTGATCCAAGTACAAAATCAACAGCCCAAAACCAAGCTACTGGGAACTCAGAGCTAGGCGCCAGACCTGACGCCCCAACGCCAAGGACATAGCGCCAGGGCGCCAGGGTCGTAGCGCTTAGGTACCAGCCAATTTATGCTCTACTTTTTCTCAAGATTCTGTCCCAACACCCTACCTTAGGTAGCCGAAAAGGTGGATTTCCCTGCGATATATAAAGATTTGCCTTAGGTATGCAAAGTAGGATCATGATACATCTTTTGGAAGCTTCTAGGAGGAGTGGCAAACCATTTTTTGCAATAAGAGGGGGAAAATTAAGAGGGGCTAGGCTTATGTTGGTTGAGCTCATTTCACCCTTTCTCCTCCTCCTTCTACCGGTTGGCCTAGTCTTCGGTCTTCTTCCTTATAGCTCCTTTTTCCTTTATAGTCCTAAAAAAAAGCTAGGAAGCTGGTTTCCCTTGAGGTGAAGAACACTAAGCAAGGTAAGGAGTAGGGCTTGCTCACTACAACTTCTACTTTCTCTATTTGTTGGTCTTCTCCCACAAGAAATCCTCTTCCTCTTCCTCCACCATTTTCTTTGAGTGCATGAGGAGATTTACTTGAAGATGAGCTGTGCTAACGAAGAAGCGAGGCATCAACTCTTCTATGACAAAAGGGAGCTTTTTCACGCTTTAGGGAAGGATTGCTAAAACTTCACCGAAGCTAAGCACACCGTCAGACTCTCCTCTTAGAGGAGAGCTCCTTCATTTTTTTTGGGAAGAAGCAAAGTGAACCTCGTCAGCGCTTCACTGAAACATTGCTGGAGCTTGGACAAGCCCAGAGAACGAGCCCTCAACTTTCACAATGGTGAGAAATCATATAAACTCTTGCAATTTCCTTTGTTAGGGCCTGCAGGCATGGATGTTAGAGGAACTATGTTAGGATTTTTTTTTATGCTTAAGGGAAACCCCATAGGATTAGGAGCTTTGTGTTTCCCCTAAGAATCTAAAAGCAAAACCTACCATTTTCATTTCTGAACCAAAAATCTGAAAGACGAGGTTTGTCTAATCCCGCTGTTTATATCGATGGTTTCATTCAGATAGAGTTTTGAACCTCATCGACTGAGAAAATGAAGACATTCCTTTAGTCTTTGAACTCTTAGTTGTGGAGAATTCTCTTCGCGAGAGATTCCCCACCTTGTGCAGTGCAAATGGAGGTGGGCGTGTTTCGTACAATAAGACAATGATACTTCTGTCCATCGCTCGCCTACCCTAGGATCCTGTGAGATCGTTAGGTTGAGCTTGGCTCTGTCGTCAAATCAATCATTTTTTTATTTCATGCATGCGTATTCGTTTGCATAATGATGAAGGACATACCTATTATTTTTTATTTCATGCATGAAATTGTAGTCTATATTGTATAATAAATGTTCTTTAGTTCAGTTGACAACTGGTTGGTTTTAATTGCTTGAGGTCATCAGTTCAAATCCCTTGGCCATTGAAAAATTTAATTACTTTTACTGCAAGAAGCGACAAGTAGAGCTGCAGAGGCAAACATTAGGAGGTTGACGACGGCCGGAGGTGAAGATCAGCAGGCGGAGGAGGTGGTCGGTGGTCTCTGTCAAAGTTGACCAGAGGTGGCGGCAGTTCTTGTGGTGGTGATCGGTGGTCGTGTCCGACAATGATTTTGAATGTAGGGGATGTCAAATGAGAAAGGGTTACACAATTTCTTGAGTTATAATGGTGTGCATAGAAGAGCTCATTGCTCCACGATATGAAGTAAGGGTTCAAATAAGCTGAGTCGGCTTGAGCTATGCTCGTTAACGAGCTCTTGAGTTAATCTTATTGAGCCACAAGCTCGAGCTCAAGCTCAACTTAAGCTTGTTTATTAAATGAGTTCGAGCTCATCTCGACTTAGCTCATTGGCTCATGAGCATGCTCAATTAGCCTGTCAATAGTCATTTTGATGCATTTTTCGCTGAGCTCTCAATGCCTCCTCCTCTTGCTCTTCTGGCCACCAATAAATTCCTAGCGCGCTCCTGTGAATGTTGAGTTTTTAGTTCAAGCTCGCGAGTCGACTGCTCCATTCGAGCTCGAGCTTACAATTTGTCAAACAAGCCAAGCCCGAGCTTGACATGGCTCAAGCTCGACTCAACTCATTTACACCCAAGTATGGAGCAGTCAGAGCGAGGAATAGTTGTTGGAGTTTCGATGCACCATCTTTGAGATTGTTATGATGTTCATGATGATGTATTGCTTCATAGGAAGCTTTGTAACTATGTAGTGTCGGTAGTTGCTTGGCACGGTGCTTCTTCGTTCTGTAACACAAGTCTTCACTCTGTTAGAAGCATCACTTCAATGAGTAGAGGGAGTCGATGGTGGTTGACAGTGACCTGTAGGTGGTGGTCAACGGTGGTTTGTGGTTGTAGAAGCGGGAGGTATTCCCCTGATATGCGGTGCAAAAATAATGTTGTACTTCAGCTCCTCTAAGTTTCAGTTTTCTTCTAGCTCAATGTCTCGGTCCCCTCTCAAGAAAGGGATGTGACTCTATTTATAAGATATGAGATATATCTCTTTATAAATAAAGAAGAAATTCAAACAACTCCATCGGACGACCCAAAGAGATTCCTCTGATCAGACGATGTTCGGTGAACATTTTAGTGCCTTAATAAAGTCAAAANGTGCCATATTTAAAATTATTTATAAATATTTTTAAATAATTTGAAGAAAAAAGTCTCAAATTTTAATTTAATTTGATTTATTTATATTTATTATTTGTTCAAAGAAGCCGACGCATGAGCTAATGAGTGGAGTCGAGGTATGCTTAAGCTCGACTAAAGATTTGTTTAGAACAGCTTGTGCTTATCTAAATAAGCCGCTTATCTGAAAACACAGACCACGGAGTTTTACCCTCATTCTGCGTTTAGTGTAAAAAATAAACTGTGTTTTTATGTTAGATAGGAAATAAGCTAAAAACAAAACCCCCAAAATTTAACCCTAAAAAAAACAGGGGTAATAAATCACCGGGGCCTCCGAGGCCGATGACCGGAGAAGGGCTGGCGGCAGCGTGCAATATGAGGAGTTTATAAACATCTGTTAGGGGACCGCCGCCGTGAGCGCCGGCGAAGAAGTGGCGGAGAGTCCAGTGCAGCGCGTATAAGCTGTGCTCGCTATCGTCGAACGCCACCACCATAACCCTTTTCTCTGCATCGTCGGCGATCGCCTCGGCTTTCTCCGCCATCCTTTCTCTTCTCCCTCCTCCTTTCGTTAATGGGGGACGGAGCACTTATATAGAAGGAGCTGTGTGATTAGCCTGATCGAAAGGAAAATGCCAAGCAGTTGATTTCATCCTCAAATGCTCTGTTGCTTTTTAATTCTATGAACTAAAGTTCATAGTTTTCGTACAATATAATTTCTGCTTTTTTTTTAATAGTATAGTAGGAAAAGGTCATATATATATATATATAATCTCTTATTTACAAATATAACACCTAAAAGTTTTAGACAGATAAAAACTACCATTCTTTGGGTCTTTGCTTTAATGCTTTTAGCAGTGTTAAAAAATGGAGCCATTATTACGACTAGGGATGTCAAAAAAGCTCGTTCNTTAAATTAAATTGTGAAAATCCACATTTTCTCCTCTTATGTCTTAATTGACTTATCAGTAGGGTTACATAAAAATTCCAAAGTCATTTGACTTAAATTTGACAAATTATGAAAGTTTGGACCCTTAGGGGCAAAATGGTAATTTTGGATATTTTGGCCTTAATGAACATTTAGGCTGAATCAAAATGGGAAATGGGTAATTTTTGATATTAATTAACTCATTTAATGATTTGCAACCAAAAATGGGCTTAATTGGTAGAAACCCACTTCATACATTTAGATCTTAAAGACTTAGTGGTGAATTTACGTTGAAATCCACTTGTTAAAAGAGGATTAGAAAAGTCAACATAATCAAACTCTTTTAAAACACCACAAGTCCAATTAGGACTAAAATTTGGCTAAGTGTTCTTAATAACACTAATTTGTCCACTAAAGGGTCCTTACCAATTTTCAAATTAAAAGGTAAATGATATTTACCTTATTCTTGGGAATAATCAAGACATCAATGTTTACTGAGCATCAANAAACTAAATTTCAAACGAACCAAACACAAACACAAGCTTTGTTCGTTCGTGTTCGATTCGTTTACACCCCTAATTACGACTGGAAAATTGGTGGTATTTAGATATTATTGGTAGTATTTTACATTGTAATATCGTCAATACCATCAAAATACCAAAAAAATACCACCAAATCGGGACACATTCGCGCCTATTTCGATTGGATGTAATAAATTTTTTAAAAAAATTGGCCTTAATCAACCACTTAGCTAAAATAAAGCTATAAAAGTTAGAATTAAAATTAAAATGATTAACTTTCGAGAGTTTTTGGGTTTAAGATCTTATATTGTTTAATTTCTTGGTAGAGCTCATATTGACATACAAACTTGAACTTGACAATAATTTAATCCAAAATTGATTTAAAATCTTGAAATTTAATGGCAAAACCCTAATTTCACTTGAATGTGGCTTGATTGGCTATTATTTTTTAATATTAAATAGGTTAGTTTGGTCGGATTTGGTTAGTTGGATTGAACACTAATCTGGTATTAGTTTAGACTATTTGGCCTGTTTAATAAATGGATTAGGTTTGGATCATTCATATCTGATATGAGTCATTTTCAAATTAGACTTGAACCGACCCATTAATATAAGTTAGACTATCCTAACTGCTTCATTTAAGAGCGAAGCATTCTCCTCTCCCTGAAGCTTATCTTACTACCCCTGTTGTGCATAAGTCGTCTTTGTCATAGAGAAATAGTGACTGAGATTTCTTAAGAGTTTGGGTTTTACATGATCATCTCTATTTTCCTCAATATGTATGTGTTAGAGTTGTGTTGATTTAAACACCTTATTCTATATTATTTTTTCTATAATTTAATGCATTATATCGATCATATATTCAAACATAATAAGAGGAAGCCCTAGCAAACAACAACATATATTTATGATCGTTGGAGGTGAACCACCCTATAAATTAATACAAGTAAGCTCTGATCGAAAAAAAAGGCTGGGAAATGCTAATTGTGTTTTTTTCTTCCATCCTACCTATTTATGACTTTAATTTTTTGGAAGTGCATTTATTTTAATTTGTTATAACTCATTAACTTGATTTTGCCAATGCTTGTAAGTTTATTGTATATTCAATTTACCATGCATCTCATTCACTTGCTATAAAGGATATAACATTGGAAGAAAAGAAACTTAGGCTCCCCCGAATTCAATCAAAATATGATTGCAAGGGTTTCAATTAGTCGGATGGCGCTAAACACAAGATGTATCGTGAAGTATCAATGACGAGTTTTTGAGGAGAAATTTGACAAGAAACTGAGTTTATACCAACTCGAATAAAAACTATAATTGCAATCTATATTATCATTATAGCACAAATATTATTATTATTAAGATGACTTGAAACTCACAAAATCATAGAAAGGGTCCGTTTGGGGCAGCTTATAAGTGCAGGCTGCGTTTTGAAAACGACGTTGTACTGTTTGGTTCGCGCGTTTTGTCAACTTATCTGAAACTACGTTTGGGTTTTTACACTAAACACAGGCCGCGGGGGTCGACCCACGGCCGGCCAGCGGGCCGCGTTTCAGAATAAACAGCTTATCTTAAAACGCACAAGCTGCCCCAAACGGACCCTTTATCTTCTCCATCTTGCCCAATTTCTATGTATCTATATATTTACTTCCTAATTTTTAATATTTATTTATATAATTATAAACTTTAGATATGTAAATACATAAAAATCATATTTGTATTCTAAAAATATTTTTGTAATCTAAAAATATGAAATGGTAATGCTTATCTTATGATAAAGTAAATGATGATAAAGAGAGATACCATTGATTCAGCAAGCATAGCACTATCACTATCATTACCGACAAAGACCACACCACTTTTGATTGGATTAAATCCTTTTCATAATTTTCTTTACTTAAAGCAAAGAGAGGAGTTGTTGAATGAATGAGAGCTTTGAGTGCATTATTTTTCTTAAACTTCTAAAATGAATTGTTTTATGATGTTATAACCAAATCTTCTAGGCCTTGTTTCAAGATGAAATGTTTTTAAAAAAGGTATATTTATCTATTTTTGTATAAATCACTTCTAATTAACTCAATGTTTTAAGGTTTTATTTGAAGGGAAATTTACTTGCATATCACACTATTCTTATGTATTTAAAATTTGTTTTTTAACACTGTGTTATTGAAAAAGTTTGTATTTAAAGATATATTTCACTTTTAAAAGTTAGTGATAGTAAATTTTCACGCCCATTTTTGTTTTTAAAGAGACCGTATTTATATTTAACTGATTTGATACTTCCCATTCCAAACAATCTCTGCTAACAAAGGAGAGAGCAAGGAAATGTAGGTGTTTTGGCATCAATTTTTGATGTCATGAGTGTAGGGTGTCTGCTTGACTCTCTCAGGATGAATTACTATTCACTTTTGGTGTTATGTAGCCTAAGACACCCATTTGAGACTTCCTTTTACGTGTTTGGGTCATGAAACCAAGGTCAACGATGACTCAGCTTTATCGGGGAGAGTCCACCGTTCGGTGGCATCAGTTATGATATGGGATGTTTCTGATGTCAGTTGTAATGTTTGAAGACATTATTTCGCCTATTTGGAGCCTCCCGTGGTCAAAGGAATCCATTGAGCCTTTCCGTGGGCATTTCCAGGAAGATTATGGTTTAGAACGCCATACCTGCAAAACATTTTGAGGTGTCCGTTGGCACCAAAATTCTTCGATTGAGATCCGTAAAGATGTTCATTTTTGGACTTATGGGACTATATTTTAATTATATTTAGTCTCTCATAGCTTACAAATCAAAAAAATCCTTCGTCGGATGCTTCCAATATATACATGGTTTTTTGGCTAGACTGACGCTTAGGCTTACCCCGGGCGTTTAGGTGCCAGTCTTGGCGCCTATGCACTCAAAATAGACCCCATAATGCTTAAAAACTGAGCTAAAGAAAGCAGGCGCTAGGCCCATCACCTAGGCTCCAACCCTATGGAAAGTAGTCGCCCGAAGCTGCCCGAAACATGCAATTTTCAAACGAAAGAGCCAGAAAGTAGGCTTCAGACCCAATGCCTAGGCTCTAGGCCCTTGACACCTATGCGCTTGATCCAAGTCCAAAAACAACAGCCCAAAGCCAAGCTCCTAGAAACCAGGCGCTAGGCACCAGACCTGGCGCCTCAATGCCAAGGACAGAGCGCCAGGCATAGCGCCTAGGTGCCAGAGTCGTAGCGCCTAGGTACTAGGCCAATTTCTGCTCTACTTTTTCTCAGAATTCTCACCCGACACCCTACCCTAGGTAGCAAAAAAGGTGGATTTCCCTGAACTATATAGGGATTTGCCTTAGCTATGCAAAGGAGGATCATGATACCTCTTTGGGAAGCTTCTAGGAGGAGTGGCAAGCCATTGTTGGCAATAAGAGTGGGAAAATTTGGTGGGGATGGGCTTATGTTTGGCTGAGCTCACTTCACCCCTTCTCCTCCTCCTTCTATTGGTTGGCCTAGTCTTGGGTCTTCTTTTTTAGAGCTCCTTTTACCTTGATAGTCATAAAAAAAAGCTAGGAAGCTTGTTTCCCATGAGGTGAAGACCACAAAGCAAGGTAAGGAGTAGGGCTTGCTCACTAGAGCTTCTACTTCCTCTATTCGTTCTTCTTCTCCCACAAGAAATCTTCTTCCTCCACCATTTTCTTTGAGTGCATAAGGAGATTTTCTTGAACAGGAGCTATGCTAACAAAGAAGCGAGGCATCCACTCTTCTATGGCGAAAGAGAGTTTTTTCACGCTTTGGGGAAGGATTGCTAGAACTTTGCCGAAGCTCAGAACTTCGCCGAACTCTCCTCTTAAAGGATAACTTCTTCATTTTTTAGGGAAAGAAGCGAAGCGAACCTCGCCGGCGCTTCGCTGAAACATTGCTGGAGCTCGGACGAGCCCAGAGAATGCATCCTCAACTTTCGTGGTGGTGAGAAATCATATAAACTCATGCAATTCCCTTTGTTAGGGCCTCTAGGTCTGGATGTTAGAGGAACTATGTTAGGATTTTTTTATGCGTAAAGGAAACCCCATAGAATTAGGAGCTTTGTGTTTCCCCTATGAATCTAAAAGAAAAACCTACCATTTTTATTTCTTGAACAAAAATTTGAAAGATGGGTTGTCTAATCCCCCCGTTTGTATCGATGGTTTCATTTAGATGAACGTTTGAACCCCATCAACCGAGAAGATGAAGCATTCCTTTGGTCTTTGCCCTTATAGTTGTGGAGAATTCTCTTCGTGAGAGATTCTTCACCTTGTGCAGTAAAAACGAAGGTGGGTGTCTTGTTGCTCCGCACAATAAGACAATGGTACATCTCTCCATCGCTCTCCTACCGTAGGATCATGTGTGATCGTTAAGATGAGCTTGACTCTATCGTCAAATCAATCAATTTTTTATTTCATGCATGTGTATTCATTTGCATTGGAGTGTTTGACATGTATTTTAAAATGCACATTCAAAATATTGATTTAGTGCATAATCCTGTCAATTCAACTGATCGATTGCCATCAGCCCGATCTGTTCGATCAACCCTTATTTTTGGCTCGTCCAATCGACTGCAATTGATTCGATTGGCCCGAACGACCATTTTTTTTATCAACTGCCTCGACCCGACTGGCCGTCCTTCGCCGATTGAACGCCCACATCAGTTCGATAGACCCTTTTCCGTCCGTTCAACCAATCAGCCGACATCTGACCGCAACTCGTTCGATCGACCGCCACCGAATCGATCAGCCCTAACCGACTGTTTCTCTCAACCTGTTGCCTCGGCCTGATCAACCATCCGTCACCAATCGTCCATCAATCAACCTTTTTTTGTCACTTCAACCAATCGGTCGCCACTGGCCCGATCAACTTGATCTGACTGATTGTTGTCATTCGTCTTTGTTATATTCATTTTTAATTTTTAATTTCTGATTTTCATTATTATTATTATTTAGACAAAAATGAAATCTAAATTTCTTGAATTATTTATCTTTCCCGTTTATGAGAAAAAAATACATGAGGTTAAGAATATGAGTTAAATCATCCTATGAAAAATTTAAATTATTTTCTATAATTAATTAATTTTATATGAATAAATTATTTTTTAATGTATTTAATTATGTATCAAAAACTTATTTGATAATTTTGCTTGACTTTTATTCCACATTACTCTCTCATGTTTGGTGAGTACATGCTATTTTTCCTTATTATTTTTGTGATTTTATTTTTATATATTTTAGAAAATTTGATAAATTTTTGTATTTATTTATTATTTTTATTTGAGTTAAATGAGTCAGCCGCCACGCAAGCAGCTCCGGGGTCCACCCCACATCAGAATAAAAACATGTTGAGGGTGAACTCAAGGCCTAATTTTGTCAGCGCATTCAAAAGTTTCTAATTAGAGAGATTTACCTGCAGACCACAGAATATTAATATATTTACATCTTTGAGTTCTAAATTAATATTAGTTATTGTCTTATACATGATAGTTTTTAGGTGTAAAGTCTGAAAAAGAAAAAAATAAAGGGGTCTAGTGTAGTTGAAATTATTCACTATGAGCTGATGATTACACGCCTAAGTTCTTATCCCACATATGAGAAAGAGTTAACAAAGTTTTTTGCGTTACAACAGTCATGCACAAAAGTGATTGTTGCCCCACAGTTTGGAACGGTCACTACGGGCAGTAATTGTTAGAACTTCGATACTTCATTTTCGAGGTTGACATGACATTCAAGATGCTGCACTACTCTGCAGGATGTTTCGTGACTTCATGGTGTCAATTGTTGCTTTTGCTCGGAGCTTCGCTACAATGAGTAGAGAGCGACAAATGGCGGTCGACAGTGGCCGACAACTGGTGGTTGCAGGAACAGGAGGTATTCACCAAATCTACACTGCATAAGTGATGATGGACATCAGCTACTCCAAGCTTCAGTGTTATTTTGGGTTAAGGTCTCAGTTTTAGACTGCTCCATCAGATGACCTATAAAGATTTCTTCAATCAGATGACATTTGACTAACATTTGAGTGTCTGAAGGAGGTCAGACTTGAGTGATCTTATGCTCATTGGATTCTTCTCGCCAAGATGCTCGATTTGACAATAATTTGCCAGATTTTGAATCCATTTAACTTTCCAATTTCGCACTTGATACTTTTAAAAAATTGTTAACTTGATTTGTGCTTGACTTGACTAAGATTGAACCAATTTTTGTATTATTGGGTCTGTCTCATCAACACATCTAGTTTGACTATAATTTTCCTAAAATCGAAGTTATGGATGACTTTTTAATGGAAGTTTAAATATTTCTTACTCAAAATGTTGCCTTAAAATTTTTTTCATGCATCAAAATTTATGTATGATGATGGAAATTTGTTGATAACATATTAGTTGTCCCGTCTATTTTTGGGTGATACTAGTTTCATCATCCAATAATATCAAAACCCATCTCTCTCTCTCTCTCTGTGTGTGTGTGTGTGTGTGTGTGTGTATTTATATATATGGTTGGTTTTACTTGTGTGAGGTCATGAGTTCAAATACCTTGGCCATTGAAAAATTTAATTACTTTTATCGTATAAAGCGACGAGGAGAGCTGCAGAGGCAAAAACTCAGAGGTTGTCAACAGTTGGAGGTGAAGATCGGCGGGCGGAGATGGTCGGTGGTCTTTGTCAAAGTTGATCGAAGGTGGCAGCAATTCCTATGGTGGTGAGTAGAGGTGGTGATCGGAGGCCGTGCCGTCAATGATTTTGAATGTGGGAGTTGTTAATAGTGGCGACTATTGGTGTTGATTGGAGGATATGGATGGTGGGCTGTCATGTTAGTGATTTAGGATTCAAAATTGGATGGTGGGAGATAAGGAGAGATCTAGTGGACGACGGAGGGTCACTCAACGATGCATGAGCATGGACGACGACCGACCATGCAAGCAATTTGGGGATGTAGAATGTATATTGGAAGGCATGAGCAAATCGTGGATGGTAGATGACCAAGTTGGCAATCATGGGTCAAACTAGTATTGGACATTTTTAATGTTTTTTTTAAAATTTTTGTATAGATAGGCTAGAAAGATTAGGAAAGAGGTGGCCTTCTCCGACCTGTTTGTGTGATCAATAGTGCTCTCTTTCACGTTTCTTTTATGCTTTAAGGAGGCGATTTTAGGCGCTGCTATTACACTTTATGAAGAATATTTTTCACGTTGTTGCCACACTTTCTAAAGAAGATTTTTTGCACCGTTTTTGTACTTTTGTGAGTAGACTTTTTTGCATTGCTGTCATGCTTTCCGAAAAGATCTTTTATGTAGCTTACATGTCAATATCTGGAGAATCGTGTCATTCTGAAAATCAAAAGAAGTACCAGAATGAGGCAATACCAACATCATTTGAAGATGAGCTGACCGTTTCTTTGAGAGCATGAAAGACCAAACCTACAAAGATCAACCATATCTTTTGCGATGACAAGAAAGATAAGTCCTTGATTAGAATGAATAGATTTTGTAGGCCTTTCAATCGAGGATGTTGGATTTTGAAGAAGAGAACATGAAGTTGTGGACTTCCTAATGATAAGAAGGATGTTGCAGTGGATTGATGCTTTATTTATGATGTTATGTTGTATGTTTTGTATCAATATGTGTTGGCCTTTGTATTATTTTAGTTGCCTGATATAACATTTGTACATGATGATAGTACTTTTGTATGTGTGTTTTTTTTAGCTTGATATTATAGGATTGCATTTATTCTCACATTTTAGTGTGTCTCTTGTCTTCTTGATGTAAAAAAAAATTGATTTTGTATAACTTACTCCCTAGAGGATTAAAAAAAATGTCAAAAGTCTCGAGTCTAATAGTTCAATTTGAGTGTTTTTCCATGGTAGGAGTTTAGTAACATTATACTCTTCTAAGAACTACAACTACTCAATTTTTTTTTGCTTCAATGATGTAGAAGTTTGTAATCAAAGTTAGTGTATGCACTTTATATAAATAAAAATCATGTACCTTTTGAGACTTATGCTTTCTGAGGCGTATAATCATCTAAGGTTTATAAAGTACATGTGCCTTCTGAGGTATGTAGCCTTTTGTGGTTTTTTTGAGTGTAGACCATGTCAATCACTTGTTCTTAGATTTTTTTTTTTTGAGAAATGTATTCATTACTAGCTTCCCATCAAGACTTGCCTCCTGAGCTCCTCTTTTAGCAGTATGATAGCTTTCCATCAAGACTTGTCCCATGGGTTCATCTTCTAGGGCACCGTATCTTCCCATCAAGCCTTGCCTTCTGAGCTTGACCTCCAAAGGTATGATATCTTCCCATCAAGTCTTGCCTCCCAAGCTCGACTTCCAAGGGTGTAGTATTTTCCCGTTGAGTCTTGTCTTTTAGGCTCAAATTCAAAGTGGATGGGTGGGGAACTTGTCTGTCAGTTACCCTCATTGTCTTTCTAGCGAGAATTTTATTCAATACCAGCTTCCCATCTAGACTTGCCTCTTGGGACATCTTCCAGGGGTATGGATGAAGGCCCTATTTGTTATTTGCTTTCAAGGGGCCTTTCAAGAGAGGATGTATCCACCACTAGCATCACATCAAGATATGCCTTCCAGAATCCTCTTCCAGAAGTATAGGTGGAGACCTTGTTAACCACTACAAATGTTTGACATTTCTAAGTTATTAGTCGAAGCACACTAGGTTGACGATTATAGCCTGTAAGGAAAGAATTCGAAGAGAATCAACCAAGTATTTTTAAACTATCCAAGGCTTTTAGTCAAAGCTCATTCTTGACAGCTGTAGCCTATGATGGATGATGTTAAATTGAGTACCCATGAAATCGATGAAGACTAGAAAAAGGTGTGAGAATATTATGTTTTTCTCAAGAATGGGGCATAAGTCGAAATGAATCATACTTTTTTATGGGAAATATAGTTGTAGTCATGCTTAAGAATGATTTTTAGCAACTTATTTGAATATGTTTAAGGAGATCGCCCTCGATATAGGTCGAAATGGATCATACTTTTTCTGGGAAATATAGTTGTAGTCATGCTCAAGAATGATTTTTAGCAACTTACTTGAATATGTTTGAAGAGATCACCCTTCTAGTATAGTTTAAGAGGAAATAAAAAATTGTGAAGGGGCGGGGAGCTGAGAAAGTGCTCTCTAAGATGAAAGTCACCCACTAGCGATTCTCGAAGACTTAATTTCTAAATAAGATGTAGGATGATTACCCTCCCAAAGTCAGGCTCAAAATGTTAATTTGAATGTTCTTTCAAGATACTCGTGTAGGTTACCCCCTAGTCTAGAAGTAAATTTCATATACTTAATGTATGAATAAGATGCAAGAAGTCTACCCCACTAGAATTATGCCTAGGATTTTAACGTGAACAACCTTTAAAGACTATAATAAGGGTTTACCCCCATTTTGAAGGATGCATCAGAGGTGAAAATGAAGTTCTTTCACTAGTTGGATGACATATATCATTGAGAAAAAAAATAAGGGTTCGTCATGTCAAACTTGATTTTGTCTAACGGGACTTCGCTTCCCACATATGGTGTCAAACTGATGCATGCTAGAGAATTTGTGGTGGTACGATAATGAGCTTTTATCTTGTTGTTTCACAAGAATTTATTACACACTCAGGCAATAAAAGTGACAAGTAGAAATGTCAGAAGTTCNAATAATATTATCCTTGAGACTTAAGGAGCTTCAATACACAACATAGAGTTAGGAAGGTCTCCAAAACTTTACCTTTTCCAGCTCTATATACATAAATGCTCTGACATGCATTTTAAGTTTCAGGGGGTGGAACAAGAAGACTCGCCAGGTACACTTTTACAGTTTACGACATTTTATAGTCTTTCTTGTACTTTCCTACTGCATTTTTTTTTATAACTGTATACCTGCATGAGAAAAAAAAAAATTGCATAAATCACCTCCACAACATTTCAAAAATATAAGACAACTCAAAATATAATCACAAACACAAAACTGCAACTTCAACTAAATTAGNACGGGATTTTAATTCTGATGACCGACAGCTTCTTACGGGCAAACCCCACACCAAAAATAGTGCCGACACATGTTCATTTAAAGTCACAGTTACTCCTCCTTTCTTAGGAACACAGTGAATCAGACTAACCCATGCACTATCTGAAATAGGGTAGATAATTATAGCATTTAACCACCTTAAAATTTCTTTCTTAACAGCTTCTTTCATAATAGAATTCAATTTGCTTTAAGGATCAGCACTGGGTTTGAAGTTCTCTTCCATATGAGTTCTATGCATACAAATTGAAGGATTGATTCCTTTTATATCAGTAATTATCCATCCAAAGGCTTTCTTGTAACTCTTTAAAGTTTGCATCGAACTCTCTTCTTCTACTATAGTTAATCTAGAGGAAATTATAACAGGTGATTTAGAGGAATCACTTAAAAAGGCATACTTCAAATGCTCAGGAAGTGACTTCAACTTAAGCTCAAGAGATTTTTCAATTGATGGAAAAAAAGATGTGTCTTTTTCCGTCGTGTCCAAAACTTCAAAACTTTCTCGAACATAATTTGAATCTTTCTTATATAAATTTTCATATTGATCTAATTCCTCTTCTTGCTCCTGTTCCAACTCATATAATTTAGATTTCTCCTTGTAAATTTCTTTGAAATGACATTCACTTAAATATCTTATCACATCCATTCTATAACATTCATCGTATTTACCTTTTACAGGGTATCTCTTTGATCTAGAAATATTAAATGAAACTGTTTGATCATTGACGTGCATTGTTAATTCTCCTTTCTGCACATCTATCATTGTCCTTCCTGTGGCTAGGAAAGGCTTCCCGAAAATGATATGTATCTCCTTATCTTCCTTCACATCTAGTACAATAAAATCAACAGGAAAGATAAATTGATCCAATTTCACTAGGACATCTATAACTCCTTTAAGACAGGTTATTGAATGATCTGCTAACTGCAGAGTTACAGTATTAGGGGTTATTTCTCCTAATTCTAATCTTTTAAATATTAATAATGACATAAGGTTGATTCCTGCACCTAAATCACATAAAACTTTCCCATAAAATATGTCTCCTATTGCACATGGAACTGTAAAGCTACCATGATCTTTAAGCTTTTCAGGAAGCTTTTTCTGAATTATAGCACTGCACTCCTCACTAAGTGCAACAGTCTCATTATCTTTGAACTTCCTTTTCCTGCTAAGAATATCCTTCATAAACTTCACAAAGCATGGTATTTGTTCTAGAGCTTCAGTAAATGGAATATTATTTGTAAGCTTCTTAAAAATTTCCATAAATTTTGAAAATTGCTTATCAAAATTTTGTTGTTGGAGCCTGTGAGGAAATGGAGGTGGTGGTTTTTCTAAGTCAACTATAAGTAGAGAAATAGGTCTCTTTAAACCTTTCAGAGCATCCTCTCTTGCTTCTTCAATCTTTTCTCTCTCTACTTCAGTCTCTTTTTGAACTCTACCTTCTAATTCTCTTCCGCTTCTAAGTTGAACTTCTTTTACTTGTTTTTTATTCTGGTGTTTTGGATTTACTTCTATATTACCAGGAAGTGTTTTTTGGGATCTATTACTTAATGAATTTCTTATTTGTCTCAACTAATTCTCAATATTTCTAATTGTAGCTCCTTGACTTTTTAATTGATTTCTCATTTGTAACACCACTTCTTCTTTAGACAACTTCTTATCCTTAAATTATGGATTACTGTTAAAACCTGGAGGATAAGTAGGTCTATAATTAAACTGATTATTGGCAGGTTTAGAAAATTGGCAGGATGTAAATTTGGATCTTCAATTGGTGTTCCCTAAACTGATTATTTGATATCATTTGAATAATAACAGGTTTAAGCTCAATTGAATTAGCCACTATAACATGTTTTTGAATACTACAATGAAGTTCATCCACCTTAGGGTTTCCACAATCTCTTAAAGGTCTAAACTCTTCAACATTTTGATTATTTTGCTTCTCCATTTATTGAAATTTGTTAGTAATTTTTAATTTTTTTAATTTTTCTAATAGTTATTTCTAATTCAGAATCGTAAGGCACAAGTCCTGTGGAACCTGAACTATGCATACATTACTATAAAACACATAAAATATAATAAAATAAAATAAAAACACACAAACAAGTACTTAATATAAAAACTATACTACAATATTCCTACAATAAATCTTAAAGTTTAAATAAGATTTTGTAAAACTATGAATTTTACTTCCTAAAAACTTCTTTTTTTTTTAATTTTCTAAATGTTACTTCCCTGACAACAATTCTAAAAACTTGATCACAAATTTTTACATAGATGTAAAATGCGAAGTATGCAATTATATGCTTAAGATCCTTAATAGTGATTCCTACTTTGGAAAAAAGCCACAACTTAATCTTAAGCAAACAGCTAGGTAAATTTTCAACTATGAAGCAAAGAATAATACAATTACAATATTTAAATATGAGATACGAGACAAGTATACATATCATTATCAAGTAATATAGGACATTTTTATTAAGCCATGAATATTGAACCCACAATGAAGACTACAATATGCACTTTAAAAAACTATAAAGTTTAGCGGAAAAAAATCTACTTAGCAAAATATTTTTACTTAAACTTAAGATGCTATAATAGGAATTAAAATTTGACTCTTTTTGTAACTTTTGATTTATGAAAGCAACTAATTAACTTAACTAAATATTTGTAAGATGAAGGAAATATAAGTAAAATATATTTTTCCTTACCATGAATTAATAATAAGTATTTAAATTATATTGTGGAAGTATGCTAAATGTGTTGTGCCAAATAGGAGCAATAATATTCTTTACCCTTACTAGAGATGCTATAAAGAACATTGACTGATCTATAGTTTGAATGGTTTTGAAGACCAGTTAGGTAAGGAAGATACTAACTCTCACTTTAGAGTTCCCTCTTCTCCCTCCACATGGGAGCTAACATCTCGTATCAAAACTTAAAATTATAAATAAAATTAAAGGCTTTAGCCTGTCACTCTAAAGTCCTCTAACTCTACACCCTTGAAAAGTTTATTTTCCTATTTATTTGCACTCAATCCCATGAACTACATTCTCATTCATGAAATCAATATATGATTCTATCCATTTGTTGATTAAGACAATACCATCTCAGATCTTACATGTTCTCACAACAGCTATTAACATCTTGATTAGCTAAATCAAGAAGTAATGGAAGTGCTAGGTTTCAAATCATCACAATTTCTTCCAACATTGAAGTCTAATACTTCACAAAACTTCCTTTAACTACATAGTCACTTATAATTTTAAGGAAAAATATAAATAAAACTACTCAAAATTTATGAAGAAAACACAACCACACATGAGTTTCAAAGTAGAAATCATACACTTAAACAAGAAATCTAAATTAAAACCAAGTGTAGTGATAAAGATAAACACTTATCTCAAATCCTCTCCATTGAATGTCTTGAAGTTCCTTTGAATTCTCTTCCTTCACTCAAAATATAAACTAACACTCAAAATAAAAAGAGAGTGGCTTGCAGTGGTAGCGGTGGCGGTGACAGTTACTTAGATGAATGGTGCCTGTGGATGTCTAATGGCTAGTATCTCTTCTTTGATGATCCAAGTCTTCTTTAATAAGAATCTAAAAGGTGGCTTGGTGTCTCTTTATAATGTGTCTCCATTCAATGAATCTTCTAGAAGTTCTTCCTTTAAAAAGCTAATTGAATTAATTTTCGTGTCCATGGGCTATTTCCCATGTTCTTACCAAGGGTTGCTTCAAACAACTATTCAAAAATCCTTGTAAATTCAATGAATCAACAAATAACTACTTCTGGTGCTTAAGCGTGGGGTACCTGACGCTTAGGCACCACTCTCTACGCATAGGCGCCAGTGCTGGGCGCTTAGGCTCCCCAATTCATTTTTGCACCATCATCATTTTTGCTCCAAATTTGACCATCTTTCATTCCTTTTAGCATTTTTCATCCATTTGATTGTACCTTAAAGAAAAATATAACAATACCTTTCATTAAAGCGCAATATCTCAAAAATAAATATAAAAATGTGTATAAAAATACTATATATTTTAGGTGTATCAGGAAGCAATCAAGGAAACCCATTGGGAAACTGGAACAGCTAGGGTGGTACTAACTATAGACCTACTTTTCCTCCTAGATTTAGTAGTAACCAACAAGTTAAGGAGAATAAGTTGTCTATAGAAGAAGTGGTGTTATAAATGGTCAATAAATTACAATGTCAAAGTGCTGTTATTTGAAATATTTAGAATAAAATGTGATAAATTGCTAGTGCCCTTAGTAATAGGCTTAGAGAACACTTCCTAGTAATGTTGAGATCAATCCTAAAGATAAAATTAAAAAAATAAGAACTAGTTAAAGCTCACCAAATAAGGAGTGGAAAGGAATTAAATTTTGGAGTTCAAGAAGAGATTGAAGTTGAGAGAGAAACTACTGAAACTGGAAAACTGGAGGAAACTATTCCTAATGAAATAAAATCACCTTTTCTCTCAAAGTAAGATTAATTTATAAAGACCACCACCACCTTTTCCTCAAAGACTTAAGTAGCAAAAGTTGGATAAACAATTTTCAAGATTTTTTGAGATATTTGTAAAGTTTACAATTAATATCCCATTTGTAGAAGCTTTGGAACAGATGCCAAGTTATGCCAAATTTATGAAAGAAGTTTAAAGTAAAAGAAGGAAGTTCAAAGATTATGAGACTGTTGCACTTAGTGAAGAATGTTGTGCAATAATTCAGAAAAAGCTTCCTCAAAATCATAAAGATCCTGACAGTTTTACCATACCTTATGCAATTGGAGAAAAATTTTATGGAAAAGCTTTATGTGATATTGGAGTAAGCATTAATCTCATGCCATTAGCTATATTTGAAAGGTTAGGTTTTGCTGAAATATCTCCCACTACTATAGCCTTACAATTAGTCGATCGATTAAGTACTTATTCTAAAGAAGATGTATTGGTTAAAGTGGATAAATTTTTCTTCCATGTTGACTTCATTGTGTTAGATATGGAAGAAGATAAATAGATTCCTATCATGTTCGGAAGATCTTTATTTGCTACCAGACGTGCTATGATAGATGTGCAAAAAGGTGAATTAACCATGAGAGTTAATAACCAGGAAGTTAAATTTAAAGTGCTCAAATCAATAAAGTATCCTGATAAAGGAAAATATGGTAGATGTTACAGAATTGATATTATTGATTATATAATTGCTAAGCTTTATCATGAAAGATGTGAACTCATTTTAGAAAAAAAAGATGAAGTTAAATCATATCAGAAAGAACTTGATAGTGAAACTGAAGGTGATTTGGAAGATAAATAGATGAGATAAACACTGAGGACTGAAATTATGTTCAGAAAAGCTTTGAGAATTTAGATATTACTGAGAATAGTAAACATATGATTCCTTCAATTTAAAAACTTCATGAGCTGGAGATGAAAGTTCTTCCTACACATTTAAAGTATGCATTTTCTTGGAACTCATCCACATTAATAGATATTATATCCTAAGATTTGATTGCAGAATAAGAAGAAATATTATTGGAGACATTGAGAAGTCATAAAAATGCCTTAGGATTGACATTAGATGATATTAAAGGAATAAACTCTTTAGTATGTATGCACATAATTCTAATGAAAGATAATCATAAGCCTTGAGTTGATCCTCAAAGGAGATTGAATCTGATAACAAAAGAAGTTATTAGGAAAGAAATTTTAAAGTGGTTGGATGCATGATTTATTTATCCTATTTCAGATAGTTCATGGGTTATTCCTATTCATTATGTTCCTAAGAAAGAGGGAGTGAATGTATTTGTAAATTATAAGAATGAATTAATCCCAACAAGATAGGTCATTGGATGGCGAATCTATATTGGTTATAAAAAATTAAACATTACCACTATGAGAGAACAATTTCCTTTACCGTTTATGGATCAATTATTGAATAGACTCGCTCGGCATCATTATTTTTGTTATTTGGATGGATATTTTGGATACCACCTAATACCTAGTGCTTCTGAGGATGAAGAAAATATAGCATTTACAAGTTCATATGGAACTTTTGCTTTTAAGAGGATGTCATTTGGATTTTGTAGTGCTCCTGAAACTTTTTAAAGTTGTATGATGTGAATTTTGTGTGATTTATTTGAGAAAGGAATTGAAGTTTTTATGGATGATTTCTCCATTTTCGCAACATCTTTTAATTCATGTCTTGATTATTTAACAAGGGTTCTAAAACACCGTGAAGAAACAAACCTTACTCTCAATTGAGAAAAATATTAATTTATAGTTGCAGGAGGAACTGTATTAGGACATAAGACCTCTCAAAAAGGCAAGGAATTAGATCCAACAAAAATTGAAGTTATTGACAAATTACCATCTCCTACTAGTATGAGAGGGGTAAGAAGTTTTCTAGGACATGCTGGATTTTACAAGCATTATATTAAATACTTTTCAAAAATTTCCAAGCCTTCATGTCGTCTTTTGAAAAAAGACATTAATTTTGATTTAAATGAGTAATGCCTGAAAGCCTTCAATTTATTAAAAAAATTATTCACTATACCTATTATTATTTTAACTGATTGGACAAAACATTTTAAATTAATGTGAGATGCCTGTGATTATATTATAGGGGTTGTTTTAGGGCAAATATACGATAAAATTTTAAAAGTGATATACTATGCTAGTAAAACCCTTAATGAAGCTCAAATAAATTACACTACTACTGAAAAGGAATTATTAGCTATAGTGTATGCTTTTGATCAATTCAAACCTTATCTTATTGGAACTAAATGTATTGTGCATATTGGTCATTCTGTTATAAAATATTTAATGATGATGAAGGATGCAAAATCACGATTACTTAGATGTGTCCTTCTGATACAAGAATTTGATTTCCAACCTATGGATAGAAAGGGTGCTGATAATCAGATAGCTGATCATTTGTTAAAGTTTGAACAATAATAATAATAACAACAACAACAACAAAGCTTTAATCCCACTATGTTGCGTCCTGTTTGGTGTCATATTTTTATTCAGTTCTAATAAATTAAGATTATTTTTTATACAATAAGCTCATTGTCAGCGCNAAACTCTTGAAAATGTTTCAAATTAATTCCTAAACACTTAGAAATTATTGGAATATTTTTCCAAGATTAAAAAATAAANATTCTCAAACTTAGTTTTTTGAGTTCTCTGATATTAAGGGGATTTAATAAAAATAAAAATATACTTAAAATAAAAACTTAATTATTAAGTCATTTTAATTATTTTTAATAAAAAAAATATAAAAAAAATCATTAAATATTAAAATCTTGAAAATGTTTCAAATTACTTCCTAAACACTTAGGAATCATTGAATATTTTTCCAAGATTGTAAAAATAAAGATATCTATTTTTAAACCTTAAAAATGATTTTTAAGGCTTAAAAATAGAATTTCCACCAAACTAATTCTGAAAAATAAAACNTTAAAAATAGAATTTTCACCAAAATAATTCTAAAAAATCAAATAAAAATTAGAAAAATACAAAATAAATTTTCTGGGTTCTCTAACATCAGNAATTTTCACCAAAATAATTCTAAAAAATCAAATAAAAATAAAAAAAAATACAAAATAAATTTCTCTAGGTTTCCTGACCTCAGAGAGATTTTCCAAAGATATAAAACATATTTTTGAACATATAAAATATTTTATTTTTATTAAAATCCCCAAAAATTCAAACAATTTTTTAAATCACAAAAANATCTATTTTTAAACCTTAAAATGATTTTTAAGGCTTAAAAATAGAATTTTCACCAAAATAATTCTAAAAAAGAAAACCTTAAATGATTGGGATATTTTTCCAAGGTTTAAAAATGAAGATATCTATTTTTAAAACTTAAAATGATTTTTAAAGGCTTAAAAATAGAATTTTCACCAAAATAATTCTAAAAAATCAAATAAAAATTAGAAAAACATAAATTAAATTTTTCTGGATTCTCTAATCTCAGAGAGATTTTCCACAAATATAANTCAAAATAATCCTAGAAAAATAAATAAAAATCAGAAAAATATAAAGCAAATTTTTCTGAGTTCTATTCACTAAAATAATTCTAGAAAAACAAATAAAAATCTAAAAAATATAAAATAAATTTCTCTGGGTTTTCTAATCTCGAGAAAAACAAATAAAAATCAGAAAAATATAAAATAAATTTCTCTGGGTTCTTTGACCTCAAAAATAGAAGTTTTACCAAAATAATTCTAAAAAAACAAATAAAAATGAAAAAAATACAAATTAAATTTCTCTGGGTTGCCTAACCTTAGGNATATTTTTCCAAGGTCTAAAAATAAAGATTTCTATTTTTAAACCTTAAAATGATTTTTAAGGCTTAAAAATAAAATTTTCACCAAAATAAATTTAAAAAATCAATTAAAAATAATAAAAATAAAAAATAAATTTCTCTGGGTTCCCTAACCTTAGAGAAANTCACCAAAATAATTCTAGAAAAACAAATAAAAATCAGAAAAATATAAAATAAATTTTTCTAGGTTTTCTAACCTCAAGAAAAACAAATAAAAATCAGAAAAATATAAAATAAATTTCTCTGGGTTCTTTGACCTCAAAAAGATTTTTTAAAAATTAATTCTAATAAATCACAAAAACTTTAAAAAATTATGAAATTTTGGCCAAAGGACTTTCTATATAAAATATATTTTTCAATATATAAAATATTTTATTTTTATTAAAATCCCCAAAACTTAAACTAATTTTAATAAATCACAGAAACTTTAAAAAATTATGAAATTTTGGCCAAAGGACTTACTGGCNAAACTTTAAAAAATTATGAAATTTTGGCCAAAGGACTTTCTGGTCTAGTGCTAGCTCACATAAAAATTTGAAGTGATTAGGAGTTATTCTGATCATTTTACTTTCTGGTTTGGGGCTAGCTCACATAAAAATTTCAAATGATTAGGAATTGTCTTGATCATCTTTTGAGAATTTTCTTTGAAATGCATATTTTTGCATAAAAATAATTATATGAATTAAATTAAACTGTGAAAATTCACGGGCTAGCCCACATAAAAATTTCAAGTGATTAGGAGTTGTCTTGATCATCTTTTGAAATTTTTTGTAAAAATGCATATTTTTGCATAAAAATAATTATATGAATTAAATTAAATTGTGAAAATTCACATTTCTTCCTCGATAAAAATTTCAAATGATTAGGAGTTGTCTTGATCATCTTTTGAAATTTTCTTTAAAAATATGCATGTTTATGCATAAAAATAATTAAATGAATTAAATTAAATTGTGAAAATTCACATTATCTCCTCTAATGTCTTAATTAACCTATCAGTAAGGTTACATAAAAATTTTAAAATCATTTAACTTGAATTTGACAAAATTATGAAAGTTTGT
>JXCR01144993.1:680361-691630 GCA_002079205.1 Phalaenopsis hybrid cultivar | reverse complement strand
CTCTATTGGAAGATCGGGAACCCTCGGAGGAGGTAACCTACGGTTGCTAACGAGTTTTTCCACGGTCTAAATGAAATTATGGAACTCATTAAGTTGAGTTTAGTAAGTTCATTTAGATTAAGTGATTCCAATAGAAAATAGTGGTGCCGGGGCGACGANCCTTTGGACTCCAAAATAAAATGTTCCAAATTTGAACCAATCTCCTTTCACACTTCTTAGTCCGATATCTTTAAGATGTTCTTACCATTTGAATTCCTTGAAAATAATTTTTCTTGATTTTTATCGAGAGTATTCTTAGGTAACTTCAGTTATCTAAGATGTAATACTTTGATATTTCTCCATCCAATATCTTTGAAATATCTTCACCATTTGAGTTCTTTGAAGATATTTCTTGACTTTTATCGAGAGTATTCTTAGGTAACTTTTGTTACCTAAGATGTAATTAACTATTGGTCTTGACTTTTATCGAGAGTATTCTTAGGTAACTTTTGTTACCTAAGATGTAATTAACTATACTTGCCCCTATAGGAAGCTTTTCCCGAACCCAGCACAATATAAACCCTATTTAATTCCTTATACTAAATAGGGGAATTTGTCGGCCAATATATTAGTTCCGCAGATCAAACGGAAGTCATGACTTTCTCTAGTTTATTTGATCGAGCCTCACCCTTCAATTCTTGTATTCACCTTTGGGATAGATACAAAATTTGAGGTAAAGTGCTCTTCCATTTAAACTATGAAAATTATGAGGTCAGTTTGACTTCATCTTTTTCAAAACTAAATTTTTTTTTAAACGTCCTTCCGAAGCGGGCAACGGGATTTCAATTCCTATGACCGACAGCTTCTTACGGGCAAACCCCACACCAAAAATAGTGCCGACAGGAATTAATCCACCTAAAAATAACCTGTTTTTAGTACATATTTTATAAGCCTTTTATGTACATTTTTAATGATATTACACTTTAAAGGAAGGTATTTTGCATGTTTTTTGTTTCAAGTACATGGAATGAAAATTTAGAGAAAATGAGGGAAAAAGAAGAAAAAATGAAGATTTTTGTGTGGAGTTATCGCGCCACCCCTTGGATTCATAGCGCCACATTCGAGCGAGAAGGGTGTTGTAGCACCCCAGGCTGGCACTATAATGCTAATAACTACCTTTCTAGAAGATACATCGAATTTGGTCGACTTTTGGATGGGTGTTTGAAGCAACCCGTGGCAATTTTCTGTTTTCTATTTAATGAGAAGGATTTGGCCAAATTTAGAGACCTTTGGAGCCTCAAAACTTCATCTGGGGGGGGCAATAGTAGGTTAGGTTTTTTATTTTTTGTGTTCAAGTGTGAGTTTAAGTGTGTTTTAGTGTGAAGAATTTTGTAGATTGCTTAGAGGTAATTCCTGAAGTTTTCTTGAGGAGAAGACATAAGTGCTTTGTATTTGTGTTTAAGTTTTTGTTGTAAGACTTGGATTTCAATACAAATGTTTTTTTTTGTTTAATATCCATGAATTAGGAGTAGTTCCCTTTCTTTCTTCTTGCATGTAGGACTTAATCTTGTGGGATGAGAATGATTTAAACATATCTTTTTACTCTTAAGAGCTGTGATGATATTTTTACTGAATCTTCATTTACTTTACAAACTGGCCACTTGTGAGGTTAAAATACATTAGAAAACATAATAACCTGGGAGGGTTATGATATCACCTAATTAGTGGATACCACACTTCATTCTAGGCAGAGATATTGCGATCACCTAATGGGGAGTGCAAATAAATAGGGAGATAAGTTTTGATTGGCGTAGAATTAGTTAGATCTAGAGTGATAGGCTAGATTCTTATCAGTTTGGCTTAAGTTTTAGTACTCTGACTCTGGGATTCAGTCATTATGATGGCATATGCTAGGGGCATCTAGAGGTGAGAGGCTAGATAACACTGATGTGGAGTAGAGATGTTAAGGAATCGACCTTAAGTTAGCTAATATTCTTTGCAAGCACCGGGAGGGGGTAAAGAATGAGGTATGTTTCTATTTGTCACAATACCTCAATTTTGTCTTAAATCATTCAAATCCTACATAGATTAAAATCTCTTTGCAAGGGGAAAGGTTTTCCATAATATACAAACTTGTTGTTATATTTTGTTAAGCTTTTACATTTAGTTGTTACTTTCTTTTTAGCTCTTTTAGTAGTAATTTAATGTAAGCATATCATTTTAGACATCTTATCTTTTAATTTGTAATTTAAACAAAATTTATGCATTTTGATTTTAAGATTTATCACATTCCCCGTGGGATCAATACTGGGGTTTTTAAAGAAATTCTTATATTACTTGAAATGATATGAATTTTTGCGTAGTAACCCTAGTGTGAAAATCTATTATAAATCATTACATTTATTCACACTAACCTCTAGATATAAATTAAGATATATTTTCTGGCAAGATTTAGAAATTTGAAAATACACATAAGTGCTAGTTGGGTCAGTCATTGAGGTTCTTCTCTGGATCTGTGACCTCCCTTACTTTCACTTCTTTTGGACTCCTAAATAACTACTCCTATTTGGTCTTTTCCACTTAATATTCCATGTGCAACCTTGAAAATTTAAACTTTCAATTCTTGAATATGAAATACCTTATATATATATATCGAGAGTTTTCTTAAATGACTGGAGTCATTTAGGATGTAATTAACTATAGGAGTTTACCCTTATAGGGAATTAATGAACACAGGTAATATAAACCTTATCTAATTATCAACATTAGGTTAGGGAACCTGTTAGTCACATAAAATGTTTGCAGACCAAATGAATGTCATACATTTTTTAGTTTACGTGGTTGAGTTTACTAATAAATGATATGTTAATCTCTCAGAGTGGTGTATTACTTAAGTATTGCACTCGATTATCTAAACTATTAAACATAGGATATCTCTTTGGTTTCATTTTTAAAGATAGAAACAAAAAATATTTTAAAATTAAATTACATATTAAAATAAATTATTTTTGGAAGCAACCGGTAGCCTCTCATCTGACAACTGACACTCCTGAAGCCAATGCAGAGAAAGTACAAACAATCCTAGACATGCCACCCTTGTAGAATACCAAGAAAAATCGGAGGCTAACTAGTCGGATCACCTGACTTAGTCGCATCATCCGAAATTCAGCAATAAGTGTGTGGCTTTCTTCAAGACACTAAGGAAAAAGTTATTTTTTTGAATTCGTGGTTGAATGTGAGGAGGTGTTCAGAAACTTGAAAGATTCCTCAGTGTCCCTACCATTACTCTAAACCCTGAAGCTAATGGAAAAATTGTCACTGTACAAAGGAGTCGGACAAGAGGTTGTAAGCTCAGTTCTAGTCTTAGAGGAGGTGGAAAAACAATACTCAGTTTACTACAGGAGCTGAGTGTTTCATGACGCTGAAACTTGGTACCAAATTATGTACAAACTAACTTTCACTTTGATTATTTTCACTTGCAGTCTTTGCCCGTATTTCCAGATGCATCCAATCTGGGTCATCATAGATCATCCATTTAAATCTGTGCTCACACACTCAGAGCACTCCAGATGACTGCTAAAGTGGGTGGTTGAACTCGGTGAATTTGAGATCGCGTATGTTCCTCAGATGACAGTCAAAACTCAAGTGTTCACCAACTTTCTGGCTGATTTCTCCATGAAAGAGGAGAAAAATGAGGGAATTGTCATTGACAATAGGACATGTATCCTATGCTTTGATGGAGCCTCCAATCAGGCAACAATAGGGTTGGGGTTGGCTCTGAGCAATCTGGTTGGAGAATATCTATACCAGTCAATCTCGGTTGTGTACGACGTCATAAATAATCGGGTAGAGTATGAAGCGCAGATTGTTGAACTCTATTTAGTCAATGAGATAGTTGCTCAGGACCTTCTGATGAGGTCAGCATCCTTGCTAATCATGAATCAAGTTAATGGGGAATTTAAAGCCATAGATGAGCTAACAACCAGCTATCTTACCAAAATATTAAAGGAAATTGAATGGTTCAAGAACTTCCATGTTAAGGACAACAGTGGGAGGATTACCAAGTTGTCGATATCCTCTCCAAAAAAAAAGTTATCATGTTAGCAATCGACAAACTAGAGGCCATGGAGGTAACACTCGACAGGACCAAGCGCTGCGTGGATCCATACATCCATTACTTGGTGGATAGGAAAATAGAAGACGAAATTAAAGATCCAAGGTGCTTTAAAATTAAAGCTGCCCTATACTTAATAATTGACATAAAGTTGTTCAGAATGTTGGTTAATTTAGTATACCTGAAGTGCTTGAGAGAGGACAAATTCCATGATGTGCTATGAGAAGTGCATTTCAGAGAATGTGGTGGCCACTCCAACGGAAAACACTAGTCGACCGTGTGCAACGGTAAGGATAATTTTGGATGACGCTCCTGAAAGATGAAGCAGTATTTTCAAAAAAGTGCAAATAGTGTCAAAAATACACGTCTTGACATCATCAACCATCTTGAAAGCTACAATCAATCGTCAATCCTTAATCATTTGCCACATAGAGATTAGACATTCTTATATCTTTCCATTCATCAAAAGGTCAGAGATAGTTCATCTTGGTGGAGATCGACTATTTTTTGAAATGGACTGAAGCAAAAACACTTGCTCGAATCAACATAGAGGTGGTCTTAAATTTCATATGGTCCAAATTGATCTGCAGGTATGAGCTGTGGCTCGTCGTCATCACCAACAATGGGACTCAGTTTGTAGACCAGCGAGTGAAAGATATCTGTACAAAATAGGGGATTGATCTTAAGTTTGATTTGGTCAATCATCCTAGAATGAATAGGCAGGTCGAGGCAGCTAACAAAATCATCTGAATCTATTATGAAAAAGGTCGAAGGGAAACTAGGCTGACCTATGACCATTGATGCTTTGGGAAATCTTAATGACACCTTCTATAGTGACCAAGCAAACTCCATTCATGCTAAACCATGGAAAGGAGGTTATGCTACCAGTCAAATATGATCATCACATCTAAAAGGTCGTTATAGCTTCTTCATTTCCTGGATGAGTAGATGGAGTGGTAGCATGCTAATATCAAAGGAGCATTGCCAGCCCTTGATTTTGCAGAGGAAACCCGAGCTCACTTAGCACTCATACATGAGGAGATTAAGAGGCGAACCACCCATTATTTAAAAAAATATAGTTGGGAAAAGACTTTTGTCCCCAGTGATCTTGTCCTAGAAATGGTCAACTCAGCAGCCTGCAGATAGGAGATCTGTAAATTAGACCAGACTTGGAGCGGGCCTTATATAGTCAGCCAACATGTCTTGCCAAGGGCCTATCGATTAAAAACATATGACAGAAAGGAGCAACCGCGAACATCGAGTTGGAATACTTAAATAAGTTTTTTTCCTTAGAAAAAGCTTTTTTTTTCTCCAAATGCATTTCTTGTATACAATAAGGAAAGTGTCATTACTTGTCGTAGTTTTGATCGATGCAATAAATAATTAATTAATTCTTATTTTAATGCCTTAGCTCTATATAATACTCGAGGATCTTGGTCCGACCGAATCCCGCCAAACATTCGTCCTCACTAGTGAAATTTTAGTCGAATCAAACAAATTTTATATAAGAGGCACAAAAGGTTGATAAAAAAAATAATAACAATGGCATAAGAGCAATAAAAAACCATAAGAAATAAGGTTTGATGAAAACAAAGTATGACAGATAAAAAAGACAATTTTAATTATGACAATTAATAGATATAAGACAATTCTGACTGGATAACACACCTGGTACACATTTTGCATTTATGACTGAAAAAATACTTCAAAAAGGTGAAAGCCTTATGTGGGTTTCCAGTAGCTCAACTCTTTCAAACATATTTTTTTGAGCGAAAACCCTGACAACCATCATCAGGAAGAAGAGAAAAAACTCAAACGTCACTGCTAATGAGATAAGATTACTACAAGTTCAACTCTCCAAGCAACAAACCATTGGGCGGATGTGATCCTCTACATGAAGATGTTGCATCTATGTTTCATCCATGGATCATCACGTTCATCATTAAAAGAGCCATCCACAGCTGAGAACCTAATTAGAAGTCAACTGACTTCCTCCATGCAAGAATTTCAGCTTCATTTCCCTTTCTCAATGCTTGATCACATTCCAACCACTTTTGCATCTTGTTGATTATCAAGTACAAATTAGAAGCATAATGCACCCTAAACAAATAAGGTTGGGGACCCTCACCCAAAATTTCATTCTCTTCCGAACACCTCCTGCGGTGAGGAGTAGTTAGAGAAAGAGAGAGGAGAAACCATTATCACTTGAGTTGTCATACCCTACTCCTGGACCGCTGGCATCCAAGGACCAAAAAAACTTCAAAAATTTAGTGGCAATGGTCGAACAAATGTATTGATCTCTTAGGGAAGTGGCCTCAGCTCCACCATTGTTGGATGTCCACTACATCTCTCTGCAAGAAGGATTTTCGGGTGGGTGTCAAGGCGTCATTCAATACCCAACCTAAAAAAAATCCTCCCCTATGACATAAGTCTCAAAGAAAAAAAAAAGGCATGGGCTTGAGAGGTCCTTTGACACTTGTCGACAGAAGATTACCCCAGCTTGCAAATGGCCCACCTAATGATGATAGCTCAACACATTAAAGGGAATATCTCGATGTTTGATTCCCCAAAAAAGGAAAAAAAGATGTTCTAATCAATTAAGTTTTAAAGCGCATCTCATACCCTGAAAATATTAATTCTATGAGCCCATACCCAATACTTGGGGAGCTGAGCCAGATGATATCAAGATCTTATGGCATCCAAATGCTAATTCCGAGTAGTCGGAGATTATAAGATGATAAAAAAAAGTCGAGTCAACCCTCGGTCCTGATCACCCCCAAAAGACCCGCAAGTCAGAAAGCTCGGGGTTTTTTATTTTCCTCGCTTGCGACAAGATCTGCGAGAGAGATGCAAGAATCCTCCATAGGTCTTAAGTGGAAACCTCTGTTGACCTCACTTTTGTGAGGACTTATCTCACCCACCTATACAAGCACAGACTCCCAACCATTTGATTGGGTGGGTTTAGAGTTTTACTAGGTGATAATCTCTAGCTTGATCTCCAAAGGATAGACATGCCTTAGGTGAACATGAATTAGTAGTTAGGGGATATACATATCCTAAATTACTCAAAATTAGCCTAAAACCTTAGGAGCTTCTCCATGAGCCCTAGAGACTGACATGAGGGTCAAATGCACTTTAGGAAGGGGGACCCTTAAACTCACCAAGGGTTTAACCCTGTTAGACTCTAAGACTCAGACCAAAACCTTAGTTTGTCTTTTTGAACCTAAAGAGAAATGGAACTTGAGGATGGTCAATGTGAATCAAACTTGACCCTTATTTGACTTGAATGGGACTAAATTGACCATTTGGTCAACTTGACCACCTTGGTCAACCCTTGGTTAGCATGGTCAAAACTAGATCATATGATTAACCCATTGATCCTATAAACAACTCAAAAATGATATGGTCAATAATGGACATTTGGTGAACCTGACCACCCTGGTCAACCCATGGTCAAATGATCAAACACTAGACCATATGACCAATTTATTGGCCCTATGATCAACACAACCACCATATGGTCAACAATGGACCATATGGTCAACCTGACTATTTTGGTCAACTTGGTAGTCCTTCTCTAACGATATGAACAACCCATGGACCATAGGAGCAAATTGATCACCTTATAGATAACCCCATAAATATACTGTCAATTTAAACCTTACATGACCACCATCACCATTTTGGTCAACTTATCACTATGTGGTCAACCATATGTCCACATGGTCAACTTTTTTTTAAGTAATTAATTAATTAATTAATTAAAAGAAGGATTTAAAAGGTCCATTTGACTCTAAATTTGGGTTAGCCCATTGGTGCTAAACCATGGCCGAAGCCCATAACTTAGGCCCATGGATGAAAGACTTGAATTAAGCTCATGGCCCAACGATTAATAGGTCATCCATAACCCAACCGACCATAAAATTAAATGACATATACATTAATAAATGCAAATAAATTAAGAAATCAAAATAAAAAATGGGGAATGAGACAAACCTAACTACCATTCTTTGCACTTGGTACAATGGTCCACTAACTTCCCCAATGCCCCAAAGCCATGAATTTTCCCCTTTCTCCATTGGAGCCAACTTGGCCAAAACTTCTAAAAGAGGGAATTCTCACAAAAACTCCCCCTTTTTATCCCTGCAAACATCTCAAAGGAGTTAGAGGATTCTCCCCAGGCCAGCCTTAACCATATTTAAGCCCCCCATGACCATTAAAGGGCAAACCTGAGAACTTCAAACAAAAAAGGAATTCCCCAACCCTCACCCAAATCCTCTACCACTCAACACAAAAAACACTCTTTAGGACCTAGGCAACAAAAACCCTTTGTACTTAACTCACCATAGCCACCATGAAACCCTAGGCTTATCATTGAAAACCATGACAAATTTAGGTTCAAAATAAACCATCTAAAAACTCCAATTCAACTCTCCCAAAAGCTTCCTAAGATATCTACAACCATTTCTCAATAAAAATTAGGGTTTCCCGAAGCCTCTAACCTATCTTAAGACTAAACCAAGCCACCATTTAATCTAGCTCATATTTAGGCTCAATTTCAGATCAAATTGAGCTAAGGAAGAGCTGTGTAGGGTCAAGGCAGTTATGTCTATCAAACCTAATTAAGGCCACACCTCTTAAGATAAGTTATGGATAGAAAACACTAAAAATAGTCTTGCGTTTGGTCTTTTGAAAAAGAATTGTGCACAAAAAAATTAACTGTATGTATGTGCCCTCCTCGGTTTGATGAAGCTTCGAAAATAAATCACACGCAATTTCATGGAAAATTGAGGTAGATATTAATGTTTGAAGTTGAATGGTATTCAGTAAATCATCCAAGGGGATGATGAACAGATGATGTTCATCTCCATGTACTAGAACTAGGCAGCATTGATTTGATTGAAGCACTCAATCATGCGAAACAGAGAGCGGATCGCAGACCACCTCAACATCGACGCGGCAAGCTTGACGAATCACATGGTGTCACACGGGATTTTGACGACTCTAAAGGACATGGCACTGATCCCCCGATAACTACTTAAATGCAACAATATAACAATGCATCTGATTATATTTTCACTTATATTTCCTTACTTTGCAACAGAGTCAAAACTTGATCTTGAAAAAAATAAGAATTTAACTCTTTAATTTATATATTGGGGTACTACACAAGTATATACATTATTATTAAGTAAAATATGACTTTTTGATTAAATCGTGAATATCGAACCCATTGGGAAATTATGCAATATGCTCTATTGAATAGAAAACTTTCTATTTTAAAAAAAGATAATTACTTAAAGTAGAGATGCATTCACACTAATTAAAATTCAAATATTTTTTGGTATTTTTGATATTTTGACAAAACAGTAACAAATTAAAAATATAACTTGAGTTTATATAAAAAAAAACATTAAATTTGAAAATATCTCTCCCCTTATCATGAATCAGTAATAAACATAGGAATTTTGTTGTGGTAGTATGCAAATTGTGTTGTGCCAAGTAGGAGCAATTACATTCTTTACCCATACTAGAGATGCTATAAAGAATATTGACTAATTTAAAGTTCAAATAGTTCTAAAAACCAGTTAAGTAGAGAAGATATTAGCTCTCACTCTAGATTTCATTCGATTCTCTCCACCTGGAGGCTAACATGTCGTATCAGAACTTAAAACAATAAACCAAGTTGGGGGATTTAACCTGTCACTTTAAAGTCCTCTAACTCTACACCCTTCAAAGATTATTTCCCTATTTATTTGCACTAAATCATATAAATTACATTCTCATTCATACAACCTCATGTGATTCTTTCCAATTGTTGACTGAGACAATACCGGCTCGGTTCTTACATGTTCTCACAAAAAAAATTTAACATCTGGATAGACCAAATCAAGAAGTAAATGAAGTTCATGGATTTAAATCATCACAACTTTTTCTAACATTAAAGATCAATACTCCTCACAACTTCCATTCAACACTTTAATTATTTATCATTTTATAGAGAAAGATAAAGAAAACTACTCATAATTTATGGAGAAAACAAAATCACATTTTAGTTTAAAAGTAAAAATAATTGTCAAACCAATAAAAAATCTCAATTAAAACCAAAAATAGTATAAAAACTTATCTCAAATCCTCCACCAAACTCTTGAAGTTCCTTTGGATCTCTTCTTTTTTACAACACTCTCAAAATAAATAACAACAACAAGGATAAAATAAATTTGTGGTGCCTGAAAATCTCTCAAAAACTCTCCTTTCAAACATTTTTCAGAACTTTCAAGAACACTTTAAAAAGTCTCAACTTCCTTCTTTTATAAATCTCGAAGTGGTGCATTGATAACTCTTCAAAATGTGTCTCAATTCGATGTATTCTCCAAAGGATGCCTCCTTTCATAAGTCTTTTAATAATATTTTCATTTTTAGTGGTCATAATCATCATCTTTAGCTAATAGATGCTTCAAATACCTCTTTAAAATTCAACCAAATGAAGAAAACCGANTATAAAATCCACCCCCACGGCCATGAATAGTGGTGTGGTAAAAAAATTTTCACCAAGGCCTTCCAAACCTCTATGAAAACTTCTCTAAGAGCCCCTCAGTACATTTCAATCCATTGTCCCCTCTCAATTCCACCACAAAAAGCCAATTTTGAGCTCAAATCCCTGCCCGAAACCAGGACAAATCCCAATCCCAACCTACACAGGGATACCAGGACAAATCCAATCCCAACCTACACAGCACCAAACTCCAAACAGAGAAAGAAGACAAACCCCCATCAATTCCCCCTTTGAAATAGCCTCTACCATAGCTCTGAATCAACACCTAAAATCGGTTTTGATTNACTGACAGCCTAAGAGTGTCGGGGACAACAGTCCCACCAAGAGTCGGCGAATAGCATCCTCGATCTNAAGCTCCTCGACGGTTATGAAGCCGTCGCCATTCTGGTCGAAGACATTGAACGCCTCTCGCATATCTTCCTCTTCATCTTCATCGCCGCCGCGCTCGTCCATAATGGTCTGATAGAGAACGCCAAACTCGTCGATGTCGATGCAACCGTCGCCATTGGCATCGATCTTGTCGATCATGGATTGAAGCTCGGTGTCGGGGATANTCATCTGAGGCGATACAGCGCGACGCGTGGCAGCTGACTCGGAAGGCGGCGTCAAATGGGAGCGTG
>JXCR01144993.1:653443-675753 GCA_002079205.1 Phalaenopsis hybrid cultivar | reverse complement strand
AACGTCCTTCCGAAGCGGGCAACGGGATTTCAATTCCGATGATCGACAGCTTCTTACGGGCAAACCCCACACCAAAAATAGTGCCGACATGCTCCTGATCAAGATGATGATGAAGAAAAAGAAGAAGAAGAAGAAGAAGAAGTAGAAGAAGATGATGATGATGATGATGATGATGAGAAAGGCGATGAAGATTGATATCTTAGGAGTTAGCTTGTTTGATGTTTGTTTATTATTTTTATTGGTTGTTATTTGTTGCCTTTTAAAACTGATGTAGTAAAAATTTTCATTTTAATGATGTGCTATGGACCTAATTTGTAATAGTGATTGTAGATTTTAACTTTTTCTGCATTTTCAGTATTTTTAGTTTTTGTTTCTATTTTTAATTTTTAGCAAATCCTTTAAAATATATTATGTTTCATTTAATGCTTTAAAGCATGTATGCATTTTTAAAGTTAGTACCTCCAGTATGTCAAAGCCCAGTTTCATACTTAGAAATCCTCTACAGGTTAGTTTTTATTTTTATGCATTTACTGTTTTCTTTCACTAACTAAATTTTGTAATAAACATTTTTAAATTACTTAAAAATTTAAGTTTGGGGGAAAGAAAAATATTTTTTTAAAAAGAAGTAAACTAAATTTTATTTGTCTTCAATTAATTATATTTTTAAAATTAATTTAACATGACCTGGGATATTAAGATTTAACTTTAATTGACTATACCTATGTTTGTAAATATTATGGTAAATTTAGGTAAAATTTTTTAATAATGAAGTTCAATTCTAAGTTAAAGATATTTATTATGAAAGGATATGACTATGTTTTTTCTATTTAAAGTAAAGAAAATTGTATTTTTGAAGTCTTAAGAATTTTAGAGTTTTATGTAAGAAGAGAAGAGTGAAACTTTATGAAAAATCATTAAATAATATGAATTTAAAAAGTGAAGAAAGGTAAAGATTTTTAACTTTAAAAAGAGGATAGTGAAGTTCAAAATTATTAAAGGTTGTCCAGATATAGCAATCCTCACTTGAAAAAGAAAGATAAAAAAAGGATTGAAAAGATCCTAAAAGAAAAAAGTAAAAGAAAAGAAAAAAGAGAAAAAGAAAATAAAAGAAAAGAAAAGAAAAATAAGTGAGGAGAAGCTTGAGGAGATGCCTAATAAAAAATTAGCTTCACTTGAATCAACTTAAGGAAAAGGCTTTATTACATTTTCTAAACTTGTATTGGAATATTAGCACCATTACTAGTAAAGTTTTCATGAAATTCTTTTTCAAATGAATGTTCTAAGTACTCTTGAAGTGACAAATTACAATTCTTCTTAAAATAAATAGAGATTCAAATATCTTAAATTTGATTACTAAGTACTCTTATACTTAGAGTTTGAATTTAAGTTGTTAAAGATTTTTCTTGAATTTTACTATTTTATTTATAAAACTAAAGTATAGATATTATAAGTTAATCTCTATCCTGAGTCATTCACTTTTATGTAATAAAAGTGTCACTTGAGGATAAGTAACATTTAAGTTTGAGAGATTTTGATACACCAAAAGAATATGTTATTTTAAGTTTAAATTTTATGCTTATATTTGGTGATATTGACACTTTAAAAAAGGGTATTTTCATGTTTTTTTTGCAGGTATATCAATTTTAGGCATTTGGAGCAAAAGTAGCAAAAAGGATGAAATTTGGAGCCAAAGTAGCAAATTTTGAGATTTTGGCACCTGAAGCGCCATTTTAGAGATGGCTGGCACCTGAAGTGCCACTTTACAGAGAGCTAGCTCCTAAAACGCCAGATTTGGCGCCTGAGGCGCCGAAACCCAGAACAACGTGGTCTTAAGCAGGATGGCGCCTGAAGCGTCAGAGATGACTTTTTGCGGATTAAAATGGGTCGAGACAAATATTGCAAAAATTTCAAAAGGGCCACTTGTTCCAAACACCCCATGGAGTGATTCAATGTATCTAGATACTTTAGAAGGTTCTTTTATGAAGGTATATATCTATTGGATCAATAGACATGTCTTTTAATTTCAAAAGAGTTGACTTTTGGATAGACCTTTGGAGGGAATTTTGAATTCATTTTTGGAAGGAGACAACCTCTAATAAAAGAGAAGGAAGTCTAGGGCATACGTGGTGGTGGCGTTGAGAGAATAAGAGGGGCGTGAGTAAGAGAGAGAGAGAGAGAGAGAAAGTCAAGGGCTTGGAGATTTTCTTCAAAGAATGTAAGAGGAGAGGGAAAGTGAGAGATTTCTTCTTCATTACTTTTCTAAGAGAGAATTGAGAGTGCTTTTAAAGAGGGAAAGTGCTTAAAGAGAACTTGTAGGGATTTGCTTGGGAAGGATTGTGAGATAAGTTGTGTTCTTTCATTTCTTTGTTTTGTAAACTTGTTTTTATATATAAAATTTGTGTTTTATCGTATCTTTCTCATGAATTCATAGTAGTCTTCTTTATCCTTCCCCCTACTTTGAGATACAGTTTTAGGAAGAATTGATTTTGTTTTATGTGCTTTTAAATGTCAATAAATTGTGATAATTTCAACTCAAATCTTCAATTACTTTTTATATTGCCATTTGAAATGTTAAAGTGTGTTGAAAAACATATGTTCTGACAGAGCTATGATTTCTACAACATAGTGAGAATCACATTTGATTCCATATGAGAGGATGTCATCCATGGGATTAAGTGCAAATAAATAGAGAAATATACTTTTTTAGATGCAGAATTGGATATTTTAAGGTGACAAATTAAAATCCCCAATTTGGTCCAGTTCATTGGAAACTAATGAGAGATTGTTAGCCCTCAGGTGAGGGAGTAGTGGGAGCTCTAGAGTAGCAGTCGATATCCTCCTAGCCTAACCACAAAATTAGGGACCAAACTCTGGATTAGTCAATGTTCTTTATGCACTTGAAAGAGGGTAAAGAATAGGATTGCTCCTATTTTGCACAAAACAATTTTTATATATATTTTTAAATGATTTTAATTTCTTCACAATCCATATACTCATTGTAAAGGGGAAGGATGCTTTCTTAAATTTGAACTCTTTGTCATAAAAACTTTTTTTAGTTTTCTTAAGTTTACTCTTGAAAGTTTAACAATTAATTTAATTAACTTAGTCTTTTATTTGCATTTATTTAGCATTCACTCATTTACTATAGATTCAAATTTTGTACTTCACTTTTGTAGTTTAAATTTTAGTTTACATTATAATCATAAGAATTTACTTATAAGCATTTCCAACTTTCTAGTGGGATCGATATCTAGGACTCCATTAGAGTCCTTTATTACTTGAGTGATACGTATACTTGCATTATTTTTATAGGATTTTCGCATATTAAAGATTTTTTTCAAAAAGAAACTATTTTCACTAAAGTTATTTTTTTTTTGGATTAAATTGCACGTTTACTATTATATCTGCCTTGCTTATTTTGTAATATTAAAAAAATATTTGCATCAATAACACAGTAAATCTACCCGCATCACTAGTTAAGGGGAAGAGTTTCCATAATTCAAGGGACTCTTGGTCCATTGCTCAAAAATAGGTTTAGGCTAGGATTGAGGTGACCAGTTCACATGCATAGGATGAGCTGGGGAGATTAGAGTTTAATTAAATCAAATGATTAGAGAAAGGTTTGGTTTTAGGCTTTAAATGAGGTTTGTACTTGGGCATGGACTTTGGGCCTAGCATGGGCTTAGATCTAGACCAATTTATGATTCACTTTGGCCTAGTTGAATGTCATAAAGGATTTGGAAATCAATTTTAGTGGAATTGAAATGGTTTCATGAGTCAATTTGCTGATTTGGAGTTGGGTTCAATTTTGGGGTAATTGGCTTGGATTTGATTTTTAGACTTGGAATTATATTTAATTGGGCTTGGATTTGATCTCAATTGAGATTTTACAAGATAAAATTTAATTTGGGTTTAAGATTGGGTGAGTTTGGAATAAATTTGGTGGGAATTGGGGATGATTTGGGGACTTTAGTGCTTTAGGAACAATTTGGTAAATTTGGCTAATTTTTGTGGATTTGGGTGGAATTGGGGTCATTGGGTGGTTGAGATTGATTTAGGGATGTTTGGAGTGAATTTGGAGGTTTTGGGAATTGTTTTAGCGTGAGGGGCATTTTGGTAATTTTGGGTGGTTGATCCATGAATACTTAATGCTTAGGCACAGTATAACAATAGTTTTGATGGTATTTTTCACTTATATTTTCTTATTTTGTAACAAAACTAAAAACTTGATCCTGAAGAAAAATAAGAATTTAACTTTTTAATTTATATATATCTACGCAAGTATACGCATCGTTATCAAGTAATATAGGACTTTTTGATTAAGACCTGAATATCAAACTCACAGGGAAGATTATGCAATATGCACTTTTTAGAAAGTTTTTCTATTTTTAAAATGATAATTAGTTAAACTAAAAACAATTTTTGCAGGAATTTAAAATTTAAATATTTTTGGTATTTTTGATATTTTAATGAAATAGTAACAACTTAAAAAGATAACTAAAGTTTTTGTAGAAGAAAAGTATTTAATATGAAAATATTATTTTTCTTACCATGAATCAGTAATAAGTATAATAATTATGTTGTGGAAATATGTAAATTTTATTGTGACAAATAAGAGCAATAATATTCTTTGCCCTTACAAAAGATGCTATAATGAACATTGGCTAATTTAAAGTTTGAATAGTTCTGAAGACCAGCTAGGTAGGGAAGATACTAGCTCTCACTCTAAAGTTCCCTCGATTCCCTCCTTAAAGTTTGAATAGTTCTGAAGACCGGCTAGGCAGGGAAGATACTAGCTCTCACTCTAGAGCAAAGTTTGAATAGTTCTGAAGACCGGCTAGGCAGGGAAGATACTAGCTCTCACTCCAGAGTTAAGTTTGAATAGTTCTGAAGACCGGCTAAGCAGGGAAGATACTAGCTCTCACTCTAGAGTTCCGAAAGTTTGAATAGTTTTGAAGACAGATGCTATAAAGAACATTGACTAATTTAAAGTTTGAATAGTTCTGAAGATCGGCTAGGCAGTAAGATTACTAGCTCACTCTAGAGTTCCCTCAAATTCCCTCCACTTGGGGGCTAACATCTCGTATCAGAACCTAAAACAATAAACCAAGTTGAGGGCTCACCCTGGGGGCTAACATCTCATATCAGAACCTAAAACAATAAACCAAGTTGGGGGCTTTAACTTGTCATTGGAAGATACTAGCACTCACTCTAGAGTTCCCTCGATTCCCTCCACCTGAGGGCTAACATCTCGTATCAAAAACAAAACAATAAACCAAGTTAGGGGCTTTAACCTGTCACTTTAAAGTCCTCTAACTCTACACCCCTCTCACTCTAGAGTTACCTCAATTCCCTCCCACTGGGGCTAACATCTCGTATCAGAACCTAAACAATAAACCAAGTTGGGGGCTTTAACCTATCACTTTAAAGTCCTCTAACTCTACACCCTTCAAAAATTATTTCTATAAACCAAGTTGGGGGCTTTAACCTATCACTTTAAAGTCCTCTAACTCTACACCCATCAATAAATAATTCCCTATTTATTTGCACTCAATCATATGAACTGCATTCTCATTCATAAAACCTCATGTGATTCTTTGCAATGGTTTACTAAGATAATACAAGCCCGGTTCTTACATGTTCTCACAAAAAATTTTAACATATGGATTGGCCAAATCAAGAAATAAATAAATTACATGGATTTAAATATTCACAACTTTTTCCAACATTAAAGATCAATACTCTCCACAACTTCCATCCAAAACTTAATTACCACAACTTCTTTCCAACATTAAAGATCAATACTCTCCACAACTTCCATCCAAAACTTAATTACTTATCATTTCAAGAAGAACATTAAAGATCAATACTCTCCACAACTTCCATCCAAACTTTAATTACTTATCATTTTAAGGAAAAAATAAAGAAAACTACTCAGAATACATTGGATTGGACAAATCAAGAAGTAAATGAAGTGCATGGATTTAAATCATCACAACTTCTTCCAACTCAATACTCTCCACAACTTCCATCAAATAATTACTTATCATTTTAAGAAGAAAAATAAAGAAAACTACTCAGAATCCATGGAGAAAACAAAATCACACTTTAGATTAAAAGAAGAAATCATTGTCAAACAAATAATAAGTCTCGATTAAAACCAAAAGTAGTCTAAAAAGAAAATATAAAAACTTATCTCAAGTCCTCAACAAAAATCTTGAAGTTCCTTTGAATCTCTTCTCTTTTACAATCACTCAAAACAAAATAACAAAAAGGATAAAGTAAATAAAAAGTGGTTCCTGAAAATCTCTCCTAACTAACTCCCCAGAAAAGAACTTTGAAAACTTGCCAATATTTTTAGGACACTTTTCTAAGTCCTCTCTTCTTACTTTTATATTTTTCTAAGAGGTGCCTTGGGATCTCTTCAAAATGTGTCTTGATTCAATGTGTTTGCCCAAGAGATGCATCCTTTCATGATAATCTTCGTCCATGGTGGTTATAACCACCTATTAAGCCAATGGGTGCCTCACAAACCTCTTTGAAATTCGTGAAAACCAATTTTACTCATCTAGTAACTGCCACTGGTGTTGAAGCATAGGGTCTCAAAGCTTAAGAATGGCCTTTTCTATTTAACCGGCGCTTAAGCGCCGGATCTAGCGCTTACGCGCTAAAACTCTTTTGCACAATTTTTCACCTTTCTATTTCAAATTTGATCCTTTTTCACTTCTTTAAGCATTTTTTCCATTTTTATTTGTATCTGTAAGAAAAACACAAAAGTACCTTCCATTAAAGCGCAATATCTCAAAAAAAGGTATAAAAATGTGTCTAAAACCACTATATATTTTAGGTATATTATTGGTGTAGGGGTATTTTGGGAATTTGGGTTTTGGAGGTATTTGGGCAACTGGAGTGATTTAAAGCTTTTCAATATGATTTTTGATGGAGAATGGGCAATTTTGAGCATTTTGGTAATTTTGGGTAAGTTTGGGGGTAAAAGCCCAAAGTTGGAAGTTTTGGTGAAATTGAGGCTTATTGGACATGGTTATCACAAGCCATGAAAACCCTCCTCTAAGGTTATAATACCCATGGGAGAGCTCACTTTTGATCCTCCAAATAATGGTCCTAGCCTCCTAGTCAAAAGTTAAGAGCTTGGGACCACCCATATAAGACTCCAAAAGAACTGGGAGATAAAATAGTTACAATGTGATTTTAGAGTTTTGAGAGTGTGTGAGGTTGTCATGAGCTTATGTGTGTGTGAGGTTGTGACCAAGACTAAGTCACCTCGGGTTCTCCTAAGGCCCCACTAAACCTATAAGAACTCGCTCTCAAGCCTCCTCTTGTTAGACTTGACCATCCTAAATGACATTTGGGGGCTTGTAATGACCCAGGTGGGACTTCATAAGAAGAGTAAAGAAGTGCTTGGAATTTTTATGTGGGAGGGCTTCATTTACTAAGTCCTCTAGGATAGTTAAGAGGAAAATCCTATGACTATATCCTAGACTTCTAAAGAAGAGAAACTAGACCTCATCAAAAATTAGGTCAAATATAGTGTTTAGAAAAACCAATACTTGAAATTTTGATTTTAGCTAGTGACAAATAAGAGCAGTTTTCTTCTTCACCCTCTACTGAGTGCATAAAGAGCTTGTTTAAACTAGTTTTAATTCATTAAACCCCAATTTATACCCATTAAAGACTATTTCCCTATCTATTTTCATCTCTGTATAGTTTACTTTTGCTTCATAACCTATAGTTCAACTTGAATATTCTACTCATTCTTCCAATAGCTTTCCAGAGTCATTATGGATCACAGCAAGTGCTAACTAATTATTTGGTCAAAATAAAAAGCAAATGAAGCATAGAAGAGTACTCATCACATTGAAGATGGAAATTCAATTTTAAAAGTTTTCTACGACTCCTATGTAACTACCAGAATCATTATAAGAGAAAGGTAAAAAGACTACCGACTAAGCATGTAAAACACACAACAAAACATCATTAACAAAAAGCAAATCCACTAGGTGATTGTGTTTTATAAAAGTAATACAAAAGAAAAGCACAATACTTAGCTTCTTCATCTTCACGATGCTCTGAAAATGCTCTACTAGTCTTTCCCAAACCCTTGTTGCAGTGCTGAGGTAATCTCCTTACAATAAATTTCTAAATTCTCACCAAATTCTCTAATTAAAAGACCTACTTCTCTCCTATAAAAATCCTCTAATGTTTCTCTTCTTCTCCTTTTGAAATTCTTCTCTCTATGACCTTTCAGAACTGCCCATAATCTCTAAATAACTTCCCATGTCATGGAGAGAACTACTGAAAAAAGTATCCAGAAGTTATCGACACTTAAGTGTCACTGAGCTGGTGCCTAAGCGCCAAGCTCTCTATCTGCCCAACTAGAGAGTGGTGCCTAGGGGTACAAGTGTATAGCACCAAGGTGCTTGGGTGCAACATTTTTGCACTCAAAAATTGAAGCTGAGGAGTCAGTCACTTGGTGCTCCCTTAGCTCTATGTCATCTCCCCTTCACTCAGTTTCTTCTCCACTTCATTCCACTTCTACTACCTATTGTACCTACAATAAAAACAAAAAAACCCCTTTTTTAAAGTTCGATTTCATCCATAAAAAGGTGCAAAATGTTAAGGAATTTAATCATGCCTTTGTACATATCAAAATCTTCCAAACTTAAATGTTACTTGTTCTCAAGTAACACTAGAATTTTTAAGATTAATTTTATTAATTTGAGAAAGTGGTTTTCACTAAAATGATCAACAATTTTGTTACAGAAAATATATAAAGAACAATTTAGATTAAGTCCACTAAACAAGTCTATCCTTAAGGTATGAGTAAACCTTTCATCTAACTAACAAAACCTGATTTTATAATCATTTTACAAAGTAGTAAATGCTTGCTAAAAAAAATATTTTAGATGGTATAAAAATATAACTTAAGCACTAATTTTAAAAGACTAACACATTCCCTTTGAATTCATGGAAGTCTAAAATTTTCTCCTCTTCCAAATTCACCTCTACTGATTTATCTTCATTACTATCTTAGAAATGGTTACGACACAAATGATCAATTACCTCCATAAGAAAACATGCATCTTCATTTCCCTTAGAAGTATAATTCATAAATTTTAAGACATTAAATGTAACCTTCTAATTATTTACTCTCATTGTTAATTCACCTTTTTGCACATCTGTCATAACTCTACCAGTGGCTAGGAAAGGTCTACCTAAATGATTAGAATTTCTTTATCTTCTTCTATATCTAAAATGATAAAATCAACATGGAATATGAACTTATCCTCCTTGAATAAAACATCTTTTATAACCTCCTTTGGAAAAGTGATCGATCGATCGGCTAACTAAAGGATTACAGTAGTAGGAGAAACTTCTTCTAATCCGAACCTTCTTAATATAGACAATGGTTTAAAGTTTATACTTGCTCCAAGTTCACATAAAGCTTTGTATGAAACCCTTCTCCAATTGCACAAGGAATAGTAAACTTCCATGATCTTTAATTTTACGAGGAACTTCTGAATAATAGCGATGCACTCTTCACTGAGTGCAACTATCTTGTAGTCTTCAAACTTCCTCTTTTGTTAAGAATATCATTTATAAACCTTACATAATTAGGCATTTACTCCAGAGTCTCATCAAAAGGAATATTAATAGTTAGATTTTTAAACTCTACCAAAAATTTCAAAAATTGCTGATCCAACTTCTGTTGTTGAAGTCTGAGGAAAAGGATGTGGTGATATTTTGAGGTTAATCGTAGTTGGAGAGACTAGTTTTTCTATGCCCTTAGAGATGTTCTCCAAATATTTTTCAGTTTCCATAGTCTCTTTGTCAACATCAATCTATTTATAAACTACATCTTCCAACTTACTTCCACTTTTTAATTGGATAGCTTTTACATTATCACTATTATTCTCCTTATGGTCAATCTCAGTGTTGCTAGGTAGAGTTCCTTAAGTTCAACTGCTAAGGGAGATAGTTATTTGTACCAATTGATTATCTATGTTTCTTATTACAACAACTTAACTTTGCAGTTGATTCCACATCTGCAAAACAACCTCCTCCCAAGACAACTTATTCTCCTTAAATTGTAGATTATTGTTAAAGCTTGAATGATAAGAAGGTCTATGGTTAGTACCAACCTATTTATTCCAATTTACTAAAGGGTTTACTTGATTACTACCCCTGCAAAAATTTTTAATATAACTAAAATTAGGATGGTTCTTCCAACCCGAGTTATTGAAATTGGAATATGGGTTGTTAGGTCCATTGTTAATTAAATTTAAAGTCTCAAATGAAGAAGTACTAGCATGAACCATTTGTACAAAAGAATTTTCCTTAATTACTAGAGGTATTTGAGGTTGGTTCTTTCCAAATTAATCTAGCTTCCTTGTTATTGCTGCTACTTAAGAAGTAAGAATTAACAACACATATGTGTCATGCACACTAGCTACCTGAATAAGGTTAACTCTTTCAAATGGCCATTAAAAATTGTTAGTGTCCATCTCTATAATCAAAGAGTAAGCCTCATAAAATGGCTTTGACATGAGTGAACCACCAGTGACAACATCAAAAATAGATTTAAGGAATTCTACTAAACCATTGTAAGAAGTTTGCATTATTAACCAATTGGATAGAGTATGATATGGGCACTTCCTAAAAAGTTCCTTAAACTGTTCCCAAGCCTCATAACTGGACTCACCTTCTAACAGGCAAAATAAAGTATTATCATTCCTAAGTTTCGAAGTTTCTAAGATGGGAAATACTTATCTAGAAAATTTTGGGCTAAGTCACTTCAAGTTCTACTTAAACCAAATGCTAATAAGTTTAACCACATTGTAGTCTTATCCCTCAAGAAAAAGGGAAAGATTCTAAGTCTAACAGTTTCGTTTCACATGCCATTATAACAAAATGTAGTGCAAAGTTTTAGAAAGCTTGCTAAGTGTGAATTTGGATGCTCAGATGGATTTCCCCTAAATTAGTTATTCTGAATCATTTTGATAATAACAGGCTTTAGTTCAAAAGTTCTAGCTTCTATGGTAGGAGTTTGAATACTTAAGTGAATTTCAGTTGTCATAAGATTAACATAATCCCTTAATGATCTATGCGTGTTAGGATGTACATTAATTGGTATTTGGTTATCTAAATTTTTTGTTGAATGTTCGCCCTTTCTCCTTCAAGTTCTTGAAGTATTTTCTACTTTTTAAATTTCCTAATTGTTCTCTCTAGTTCTAAATCATATGGCACAAGTCCTGTAGGTCATGAACTACTCGTACACAACTGAAGTTCTTAATAGTAAGTTTAGCACAAACACACATAATAAACACTCAAAAATAACATTTTCATTTTTGAAATTTTTTCTTTCCTTTTCAAATAAACAAACACTTACACAATGAAACAACAATAAAATTTTCCAAATCAAATTCAAATTAATTCAATTAAAATTTTCAAGTTAACTACAACGTAGCTCCCTAACAACGGTGGCAAAACTTGATACCCTTCCTGGTTCAGGATCACTTGCAAACAAGGGTTTTATGCAAGTGTAGGTGGATTTACAAGTCTAAAATATAAATCCTATGGGGAATGCGGCAGTTAAAGTCTTAAGAAAAGTTCTAGCATACTAAAACGAGTCTTAGCTTGGAAGTAAAGTTGGTTTTAAGCATTGCTAACTAATTCTACAGAATTACGACCTGCAATTTAAGATTTACTCCTATAGAAATCCTACTAAATATAATAGTGGTAAAAATCAATATATAAAATTACCCTCCATTTCAATGATATATGTAGTGCATAAGAAAAGCAACACTTGAAATTATCATTATGGCTAGTTACAAATAGGAGTACTTTTCTACTTTACCCTATGAGTGCATAAAGAAGCTTGGTTAAACTGGTTTTAATTCCTTAAAACCTAATTGGAACCCAACAAAGACTATTTCTTAATTTATTTGCATCTCTTGATAGTTTACTTTTGCTTCATAGTCTATAGTTCAACGTGAATATTTAAATCATTCTTCCATAGCTTTCCCGAGTCATTATCTATCACAGCATGTGTTAACTAATCATTTGGCCATAATGGAAGGTAAATGAAGCAGAGAAGAATACTCATCACATTGAAGATGGAAAACCAATTTCAAAAGCATTCTACCATTCTTATACAACAAACATAATCATTACAAGATAAAAGTGAGAATACTCACTAAGCATGGAAAACACACAACAAAACATCATTAACATAAAAAAAATTCACTAGGAATTGTGTTTTACAAAACTACAATACAATAAAATCAAAAAACTTAGCTTCTTTCTTTTACAATGCTCTGAAAAATACCCTCCTAGGCATTCCCAAACCCTTGTTGCAGTGTTGATGTAATCTCCTTACAATAAATCTCTCAATTCTCACCAAATTAACTAAGTAAAAGTTCTAATTCTCTCTAATGTTACTCGTCTTCTTCACCAAAATAATTCACTAATTGTCTTTATACAACTGCCTATGACCTCCAAATAACTCCACACGCCATGGGGAGAACTGCTGAAAAAACTACCAAGCAATTATTGATGCCCAGGCGCCACTTAACTGGAACCTAGGCACCATGTTTTCTATCTTCTTAGGTATAGGCTGGTTCTTAGGCACCCAAGTGTGTGGTGTTAAAGCACTTGGGTGCAGCGCCTTGACCCCCAAAAGTTGGTGACTAGGCGATAAAAGGTTTATGCCTATGCGCTAGCGTAGGTGCCAGTTACTTGGTGCTCCCTTAGCTCTATATCACCTCTGTTTCACTGAGTTTCTTATCCACTTCTACTAACTGTTGTACCTGTAATAAAAACACAAAAATACCCTCCTTTAAAGTGCAATTTTATCCATAAAAAAATGCAAAATGCAAAGGAATTTAAGCATGCTTTTGTACATATTAAAATCTCCTAAACTTAAATGTTACTTGTCCTAAACAATTTTAAAATTAGTTTATAGATTGAGAAAATGGATTTCATTAAAATTATCAACAATTTTGTTTCAGGAAATACATTAAGAATAATCTAGATTAACTCTAGTAAACAAGTCTATCCCTAGGGTATGAGTAAACCTTTCATCTAACTAGGAAAACCTGATTTTCCATTTAGTTTACAAAGGAGAAAATGCTTGCTAACTAAAGTATTTTAGATGTTTAAAAAATATAACTTAAGAACTCATAATAAAAAAACTTACACATTCACTTTGAATTCATACAAGCTAAGGAATGTAATAATTTTTCAACTTTAAAAAGAGTCAAGTGACATCAGATTTTGGTTATGCTTCTCCTCAAGCTTTTCCTCCCCTTAATACTTTTATTTAATCTCTTTTTTTCTTGCTTTAACGTGTTTATTTCAATCCTTAGTCTCACTTTAAGGATAATTATTATATCTGGATAGACCATTAATAGTTTTGAATTTCACTGTTAAACATACAAAGTGAAACCTATCACATTCTTTCACCTTTTCTTTTAAATTTTTCAAAATAAATGTGTAATACTTGAAATTTATATTTTGAATAGAGACTTAATTCTTATGAAGTGTATATCTAAGATACATGGGTTAACAAATAAGTACCGCTTTGGTAAAGTAAATAGTTCAATCAATTTTCTACTAGTTAAACTATAAGTTTACTACACACTAGTGTAGAATGTAAAATAAAATACTATGTTTTTCTTCACGTATTATTGTAATAAGTTCAATTTAATGCCACAAACCTCAAATTTTTATTTTAAAGCCTAAGAATCTGATATGTAGGAAACTAGGGATAAATAAATTTAAGCTTTTAAAACTTTTTCTCACCCCCCCTTCAAAACTTGATTTTTAGCATATGTATTAATTTATAACTGAAATATAAGCAGAGAGAAAAATTAGCATAGAAGTGAATCCTACCACATGTGTCTATCTCAAACATTTACAAGTATAAATAGGAAAGAACTAACATGCTGTAGAAACTAAATTACAGCTAAACATGATTAATATGAAAGTACACCATAAAGAATTAAAATATTATAATAGATAAGTTTAATAGGAGTTTAGAGCAATAACAAACTTGTTCAGAAATACAACCATACCACATTAACACAGAATAATATGTTAAGTATATCAAAATAAATAGAAAGAAAATACAACAGCACTACATTAAGGAATATCAATGCCTTTAGATTAATTACAAATTTAAGGGAGATGAAAGCCCAAAGTGTTACCCTCTAATCTCCAGAGAAGAGTCAAGGAGGAGCTTATGCAAAAATGGCCTAAATTAGGTTGGTTCAACCAATTTTGTCAAATAGAAAGGAGTGGCTCCTAGGCGCTGTGATAATGGCTCCAAGGCCCTTGGGTATATCGACTTGGCGCTGATTTATTGTGACCTGGGCTCCAGTACACTTTCTGGCACTTTGATGTTGTCAGTCGCTAAATTCTCTTGCAAATATAGTTTAGGATTTAATTTAGTGTGTGTGTGTGTGTGTAATTTTGATTTTAAAAAATAACTTTTTTAATTTTGAAAAATGATACTAACGAGATCCATTCATTTAATTTTTTAAATAAATGAATACAACACCACAAGTGATGCACCCATTCCAAAGAGTATACACATTACTTGATAGTGAGGCTCGATTAAATAAACTATTGAATTTATGACATCAGTTTAGTCTGCAAAACATTTTATGTTGACTGATCAAATCCCCTACTAATGTAGAGAGGCAAGCCTAGGTTAATTACATCTTAAATGACCGAAGTCACCTGAGAAGACTCTTTATTTAGATCAGAGGTATTTGTCTCCAAGAATTTCAAATTTTAGAATTATAAGGTAGGACATGGAAAATAAAATGGGGAATAGATCAAAAATAGATACAGTTATTTATGGAATTCAAAGGAAAGAAGAGTAGGGGATGTTACGGGTACTGAGGAGAATCTTGGTGACTTCCCAAACTATCCTACTATGTGGCTTCAATTTCAAAAAAAGATATTTACTTTGATGTATCATCCTGTTAATTTTATTATTTAGGGCTTATATTTACATGATACTGATCATGCAAATAGCTATGAAGGATAGGAGGGTTTATGTCATACTAAACGACATCCTCAGAGCCTAAAGAAAGTTAGGGCTTAGATTGCACAACATGGTTGTACAAAGACCAAAAGATAATTAAGGATTTACGTCGTGCTAGATGAGTAACCTCAAAGTGCTATGACTTGTTGTTTAATTCTAGGGGAAGTTTAGTTTATGTCGATATGTTTCACTGTTATAGATCATCGTCCTTCATCTACTTTGGCTTGCTTCAAGCTCCTTATTAATAGCTACTCCAGTTTTAGTACCTTATGTCCTTAGTTTTTAATTTTAATCATTGTTAATCCAATTAATTAAAGGGTATGTGTTTATGTTTCATAGTAATCCATCCTAGGTAAACCAAATATTTTCTCTATCCTAAAGGTCTTGCAATTAATTTAAAGCATGAATAAACAAGATATAATATAAGAAAGTGCAATAAAAGAAGTGTTGTAAAAGGTACTGTAAATATAACATAAATTTTCATAACTGGGCCTTTGTTACTGCTGCAGTAGGGGTTAGTACCATAATTATAGCAAGTTAATATTCAGAAACTTTATGCAGAGTGAATGGAAAGTACAAGTGTATAAAATTATATGGTACATATAGAAGAGCGAGACTAGATATAAGAATTTAGTAAAGGTGGAGGCTTAGAGCTGGGCAGTGTGCTTTCAACCTTGGATAGAATTTACCGACCTAATAATCTCATGTCAGCATGTTCTAGTCTAATCAAAATGATTAACACATGGACTTTCATAATTTTGCATTTAAAATTCTCTTACTTTTTCATGCTTATAAAGTTTTGTTTAGCAATCTAAAAGTAGTGATATTTTAAAAAAATATATTTTTGATTATATTTAAATATGTTTTGGAAAAATTTAGATTATCCACAAATTAATCATCTTGATCAGACTAAACTACCGACAACCTAAGAATGTAAGGAGTAATTTCTTACCAAAGGTCAGTGCATAGTATCATTGATTCTATCCCCTCTTTGAAGGTCAACAAGGGTAGGAGATACTATTGTTATGTCCAACTTTAAACACACACAAGCAATGTCATCATTTTCATTAGCACATGAATCTCAGACTTACACCAGTCTGATGATCCATATACGAACATACCAAATATCCTCATTTGCTCACAAGAGTTTAGACACTTTATCCGAGGCCCATACCCTTGCACATTAGGTTATTAATGTAGAGTAAGTAGTGTCGTGGTATTTTCTATTGTTTTGTCCTTATCGTGTCCCGAGTTATAACTCGGTGGGTCCTTAGGAGTTTTATGTTGGCTTAATTTTAATGATTGTTGTACTTTGAGGATGATTATCTTAAGCAAATCACATCAAACTCAGATGTCCTCCAAAATATTCAGAATCTTCCAAGGATTTCCAGAAAATAACTCTAAGAAGACTTGGAATCTTGTAGATCATTTTAAGTTCATTATGGTCTTTCTAAACTATTAATTAGATTGTCAAAATTAAATTAATGACTTTAAGTTGTGCTCGACATGTATCTCAATTGACTCATGAGTAGGCTAGGAGTTATTTGTCTTATTATGTTTAAGGTTTGGACGGATGGTCACCCAAGGGGTGAGCTTAATCATTTATGTGAGTTGGTAGTATTTAAGATAAAATATGTTCTTTCTCTTCTAATCACTTTATATAGTTTTAGATCAATCCTAGCTCACTACCAAGCTCTTAGATCTCTAATTGGTAAATTTGTAATTAAAAAAAAATAAGTGGAATGAATTTCATTCTTATTGAATGATTGAATTATGCATAACCATTAATCTAGGGCTTTAAATAAGTTGATTATTGTCTTCTTATCTCAAGCTCCTCGCATTAGAATCATGAAATGTACTCATCTTCCAAACTATAAAAATTTAGTTGATTGCAATTTTACCCTTTTGTAGAGAATGGTGTGAAATGGTTTTGACATTTTAACCTTTATATTTCAATCATCCTAGAGTATCAATTATGATCAATATTACCTTTTTAGCCTTTGACCTAAAATTTTAATTAGGGCTCAAAATTTTATAATTACCATTTTGCCCCTAGGACTCTTTACTTCATAATTCCTTCCATTTAATTGATATGACTTTGAAACTTTGTTGGATTGCTAGTCATGGGTTAATTAAAATATTAGAGAAGACTTTGTATTTTTTTTAATTATTTTAGTCCAAAAGAAGGAATTTTCAATGTTAATTCATTTAATTAAATTAAAACATACTTTTTGTCCTTAAGAAAATTTTGGGAGGTTCACATAGGTCAGAGGACCGCTCATTCTAATTTTCATAATTTTTTAATCATATTTTAATTATTATAGATTTTAATTGATTTTTAAAGAGTAAATAAAAAAAATTTTATTTTAAAAATTACTTTTTGATATTTTTCTTTAATTTCTCTAACTTCAGAGAACCTAGAGAAATTAAATCCATATTTTTCTTAGTTCTATTTTATTTTGTATAACTATTTTAGTCAAAAAAATAGGAAAATACATTTAATCACTTAAAATACATTTCTATAATCCCAAAAATTTATAAAAAGATTTTAAAGTTATTTTCTTTAATCAGGAAGTGATTTATGACATTTTGATATATTTTGGTGTTTTGTGATTTTTAATATTTTTAATTAATATTTAATTAAGAAAATAGAGTAGAAATAAACTTTTAATTTTAACTTCCATTTTATTTTTCTTAAATAGCTCTAGTCTAAAGGAACATTACAAACCACTTTTAATAACTTTTTTATTTATATTTTATGTTTTATAATTATCTTAAGCCAAAATTCTTATTTACTTAGAAAATATATTTTTACATTAAAAAAAATTTATGATTCTAAAATTCTTAAATAGCTCTAGTCTAAGGAAGTCATTTCCTTTAATTTGGGTTATTTTGGTAATTTTTTGAGTTATCTTCTATTTTTCTTGATTTTGATAATTTTCTTAATTTTAAAATTGGAAAATATGTTTTAAATTTTTTAAAATTGATTTTTATTTTTTCTAAGTTCCTCTAACTAAATTGAACCCACCAAACCAATTTTTATAATTTTCTAACTTATAATTCATTTATTATAATTATTTTAAACAAAATAAGTGTGATTTACATTGAAAATAAGGGTTTTTAATGTTAGAGATGTCCTCTAGCTTTGGCAAAATCAGATAGCATCCCTAAGAATGCGAGGAGTAAACCCTCCAAATTTCACATTTTTATGATTAATATTAAATTATTTATGATTTAAATAAGTTTTAGAGTGTTTAATTAATTTGAAAATAAATATTATGTATTTTTTTTACTTTTAATCCACATTGTTTTTCTTTGTTTGCTAAGCAAAGGGGTATTTCTATTTTATTTTTAGCATTTTGCTACACCAATTTATGTATTTTTGAAGTTTCTATAGTTATTTAAAGCAGAAAATACCCCTAATTTTCTACTTATCCACGCGACATCCATGTCAACCTCAGAGTCTCTGAAGCGCTACACATCGTCGTGCAGTTGGCTACACTTATACCTCAGCCACCACGAATACCCACTATTCATGCCTCATCCGCTTGTCCGACTCCTTCTCTGTCGTCTGACCAATACATGCCCGAATGGATGTCATCTGGTCATAGTCCTCGTTCTCTCTAACCCGAGAACCATCCATTTTCTAACCCTAAGATCTCACTTAATACTCAACCAAGTTATGTGTGATTTGTTCTTACGCCTTCATCTAAGTGAGACGAGCACATCTACTCAGCTAGATATGTATGAATTTAAGCTTTTCTTCATAAAATCCCAAACCAAGGCCAAATTTCGGGGCTTTGATCCATACCTTTGTCCAAGAGACGTAGCTTTAATTGGGTTAGTTCTTAAGCTTCATCCTAATTCCACAAAACTCCTTCAAGCTTCAATTTGATTTGTGGTTGGCTTTGTGTAGGAGTTCAATCAATGAGTTGCACGAGACTAGTCAAAGTGTAGGTTAGGATGCTCGAGATGATGGGGCTTTGATTTGAGAAGTGATTCTGAAGTTTGGGGAAGCTTTTGGAAGGTTCAATTTAGATTTCAGTTGAGCTTTGAAGAGTGGCCAAAAAATGCCCTGGATTTGAGCTTAAAAATTAGGGCAATGTAGTTGGAATAGAGAATGGAAAATGGTGGGGATGATCTTCTCAAAGCTATGGGAAGGTCTGGAAAACGTTTAGCAGGGCCTCACCAAATTTTTTAGTAACTCCTGGCCGTGAGGGGGGGTTTATATAGATGAGCTTGGGGTGGCCAATTAGGCTAGTCATTGGGTGCAAGAGGTAGCTTAGGTGGAGGTGATGTGGAGGCAAGAGTCCAATTAGAGTGAGCCACATTGGATGGGCTGAATTTTGAAGTTTGGCCCAAGGTGGCCCTTCAGCTTTGGTTTTTTCTGGCGACCAAGGTGGCTTCCGACCAGAAAGGGCAGCTCAGGGAGGTTAGGGCTTGGTTTTAGTGAGTTCAATTGAGGTTTGTCATGTGTAAAGGGGAAGATCAAAGTGGAATGGGTTGGGTCAGGGCATGGATTTGGGTTGGGTTCACCCACCAAGGTTGGTTTGGGCTGAGGGAGATCATGTAGCTCAGATGAAATGGTGTGAAGAAGTCACCATCCAAAGGATTAGGGTTAAACATGAGTTTAATTGTGTCATGAGAAGGGTTAAAAACTTTTTAAGGGAGCTTAAAAGAGGCTCCTCTTTTTGCCACTTTAAGCATGGTGACATTGTAATGGCTCACATAGCTTGCATGTGGCTTGGAGGTGGCTTCATGGCTTGCCTTTGGCTTGGTTAAGTTGCATGGAAAAGGATTTTGAAAATTTTTGGCATTTTTTGATGGGTTCTATCATGAGGCTTCTTTTGGGAATAATTTGATTATGGATGACATGGCATAAAGTTTAATTTGATTCAAGGGTATTTTGAAAATATTGGTGATTCAAGGATATTTTGGAAATATTGGAGAAATTTTGGGTTGGGCGAACATACAAGTCATGAAGCTACCTTAAAGCCAGAGAATCCATAAGGGAAATCATTTTGGACCACCATATGTTGGTTCTAGCCATCTTTGCAAAGGTCGAGGGCTTGAGACCACCTATATGAGTTTCAAAAAGGAGTTAGGAGTTAGGTTATTATGTAAGTGATTTAGGGTTTAGGGTGTGTGGGTTTGTGATTGGTTCAAGTGTATGCGTGCAATAGATCAAGACCTAGCCACCCAGGATCACCCCAAAAATCCCTTGGTCCTACAGGAGTTCTCTCTGAGCTTGCTCATGTTGGTTCCAACCTTCTAAGTGCTAGAGGTTAGAATTAGACATTTGAAACTCTAGAAAGAATAAGGAAGCATTCAGGATTTTTAAGGGAGATAGGTCTATCACTATGCTTCTAAGATCATCGACAGGAAAGTCCTATGGCTAGATCCTAGGCTTCTTCAGAGAAGAAACTCAAACCTCACCAAAAAGGAGGTCAACAGGTGTCAGGGGTACTGGGGCCTATGCGTACGACCCAAATTTGGTCCTGGTCATTTAATTTGAATATTTTGATCCTCCCTGTGTCTTTAATCACATTAATAAACACATAAACATTAAAGATAAATAAGGTTAATTCTTCCTCCTCATCACGTCTCCCTTCTCTGCTTCCTTATTTCCAATAGAATACCCTTTCAGTATGCTTTCAGATATTTTTATAAATATATTTAAGACTAGATAACACCTTTACTATTTACATATGTGTTGTCAACCCTAAGTACTGTTATTCAAAAAGGTATATACCATTGACAGTTCAAATGAAAAGTTACTTCACTAGCTCCTCAAATGGTTAGTTTATTGAACCACCAAAATGGAAGAACCAAATCAAAAATAAGAATTAAAGAATTGAGATGGACTAGTCTATGTTTAAAATAAACATGTCCCCGATATATCTTTAAGTTCATTTAGGAAATAAGATGTAGAGGATTTGGTTGATCCTACCACTTCCAAAGAACATATACAAGTCTAATCACATTGAGAAGACTAAAGAATCACCTCCCTTAAATCACATTGAAATCAATGCAATTCAATCCCCATCATAAGCATCAACATATGAATATAAACAATACAAGCCACAACAAACAACAACACAGTGCACTAATAAAAAAAAACAAACTTGGGTTGCTTCACAGGAAGTGCTTCGTTTAACGTCATCATCCCGACGAATCCAGGTATTTACTCAGGTTGACCCAAAATTAAGACCTCAATAACTATAGGTCTTTCACCACCAATGTAAGGTTGGTCCATTCACTTTGAATATTCTACCGCTTTTTGGATATTTAATATCAATATCACTAAAAGGAAGCACTATAATAACAATTCATGATCCCGACCAATTGGACTTAAGTTTTTCAAAAAATAATTTCAATCGTGTATTGTATAGTAAAATATCTTGTCCATGCTAAAAAAATTTCCTAAGAATCTTTTGATCATGTCGCTTTTTCATTTTCTCTTTATAATTTTTTGCATTTTCATAGGACTCTTGTCTAATTTCCTTGAGTTCATTTAACTACAATAATTTTTTCTCTCCAACTTCCTTCATATTGTAATTAAATTCTTTAACAACCCAATTATTTTTATGTTCTAATTCCACTGACAAGTGACAAGCTTTACTAAATATGAGCCTATATGGAGACATTCCTATAAGAGTTTTATAAGCAGTCCTATAGCCCCATAATGCATCATCTAGTCTTAAAAACCAATCATTTCTGCTACGATTGATAGTTTTTTTTTCTAAAATCATTTTAATTTTCCTATTGGATACCTCTGCTAAATCACTGGTTTGAAGATGATATATTATGGTTATCCTATGTTTAATTCCATATTTAGTAGCCAATGTCTCAAATTTTTTTTTCCTAAAGTGGATTCCACCATCACTAATAATCGTTCTAAGCATAACAAATCTATGAAAGATACTCTTCTTTAAGAATTTAGCTACACTTTAAGCATCACAATTAGGCAAAGCTACTACTTCAATCCATTTTGAGACATAATCTACAACTATCAAAATATAAAAATTCCTTAAAGATGGTACAAAGGGACCCACAAAATCTAAACCCCAAGCATCAAAAATATCATTCTCCAAAGGAAAATTTTGGGGCATTTCATCTCACTTAGAAATATACATTCATACATACATTTATATATGTATGTATATATATATATATAGATATATATATATATACATATATATATATATATATATATATATATATGTATATATATATATAT
>JXCR01144993.1:640160-652948 GCA_002079205.1 Phalaenopsis hybrid cultivar | reverse complement strand
TATATATATATATATATATATATATATGTATCTATATATGTATGTATCTATATATGTATGTATCTATATATGTATGTATGTATATATGTATGTACATATGTATGTATATATGTATGTATATATACATACATACATAAATGCATATATACATACATACATAAATGCATATATACATACATACATAAATGCATATAAACATACATACATATATATATATATATAGATACATATACAGATACATACATACATACATACATACATACATACATACATACATACATACATACATACATACACACATACATACATACATACATACATACACACATGCATACATACACACATACACACATACATACATACATACATACATACATGCATACATACATACATACATACATACATATATGCATATTCACATCTCTAAATAGAGTAGGCTAATAAAATCCAAATTATAAAATTTTAAGTGCAGTTCTATCAACACTATAATGTCCCCAAATTCAGAATTGTGACATTTCTTAATAATTTATTGAGTTTCTTTTAAGGGTATGCATTGCCTAATCACTTGATCCTTACATTTCCTATACAAATATGGTTCATCCCAAAAGTAAAATCTGGCATCATAGATAAATTTTTTTCCATTGATGGTATGTCAGCCTATAGGGAATTACATCACCCACAATAAAATTAACTATGTTGGCATACCACAGAATATGTCATTCACTAATATCAAATAGTTCCTCATCATGAAAATTCTCATTAATTTCATCTTCATCAGTAAATGAATCTTCTAGATTTAGTCATGATAAATGGTCCTCAATTTGATTATCAGAAGCTTTTTTATTTGCCACTTCGATATAAAATTCTTGCATTAAAAGGACCCATCTAATCAATCTTAGTTTAACGTTCTTTTTTTACATAAAATATCTAATAGCAGAGAGATTAGTATGAGCAATACATTTTGTTTCTATCAAATAGGGCCAAAATTTATCAAAGTCATACAATATATCCAATAATTCATTCTCAATAGTAATGTAATTAATTTGATTTTTAGTAAAGCTTTTACTAACATAGTATGTAACTTTAGATATTTTATCATGTCTTTGTACTAAAAATACCTCAATAACGTATTCACTTGCATCACACATTAGTTTAAATGGTCTCCCCCAGAAAGGTGAGACTATAATAAGAGTCGTGACTAATTTCTCTTTGGAAATATTGAAGGCATTTAGGCATTCATGGTCAAAATTAAATTGGAAATCTTTTCCTAAGAGATGGCATAGATGTTTTGCAATTTTGGAAAAATCATTAATATATCACCTATAAAATCCAACATGTCCATGAAAACTTCTAACTCCCTTCACAGTAATAGGTGGAGGTAGTTTTTCAATTACTTGAAACTTTGTTGGGTTTACTTCCATGCCTTTTTCTAATATTTTTATGTCCTAGTACGATTCCTCTTGAAACCATAAATTGACACTTCTCTCAATTGAGAACTAAGTTGGTTTCTTCACAGCATTTCAACACCTTCACTAAATGATCTAAACATGAATCAAATGATGTTCCAAACACTTAAAAGTTATCCATAAATACTTCAATTCTTTTCTCAATCAGGTCATAAAATATAGACATCATACACCTCTGAAAAGTAGCAGGTGCATTACACAACCCAAAAGAAATTCTTCAAAAAGTAGAAGTCTCATAAGGACTTCTAACATTGTTCTTTTCTTAATCCTCAATATCTATAGGTATTTGATGATATCTAGAACAAACATCTAGAAAGCAAAATTATGGATGACCAGTCATCCTATCTAACATCTAATCTAGAAAGAGTAAAGTAAAGTGATATTTCCTAGTGGTTAAATTCAATTTTCTATAGTCACCAGCTTGTCAATCATCGTATACTTCCCCCATTCGAATAAATCTCCCTCCCAAATCAGATCAGCGATTCGAAGAGGAGAGGAATTGAATAAGAAGGGACATACAGTAAAATGAAAAATGAAAACACAAAACGTGGAGAGCCTACGTGCGGTAAACCTCACAAGGATAGGTTAAGAGTGTCTGCCCAAATAAGATCAGGCAAAAGCACCTTAAACCAATATCCGCAAAAGAATACCTATGTAGACTACCCATAACCAGAGAGTCAAGTGTAGATGTCAGTTCTGGGGTCAAGAGCACTCCCAAGGGAACATATCCCACTTAGTTAATTACATCTTGGGGTACTCAAGAATACTCTTGATAAAAGGAGTTTTGCTTGGATTATTGTGAACCTGGGGAAATAGGCAATCAAAAGGAGGTTATTCTATGTGGGAACTATCCCGATACTTTAAAGCTCATGCTAAGCCATCGAGCAGAGAGTGAGTCTCTCACATCTCAAATGGGTAGCGGCTAATCAGCACATGGGCCCATGGAATAACCTATATCGTCTTAACAGGATATCCCAACATGTTAAAGCACGTCCGGGCCATAAGGGTAGAGGACAAATCATCATATCCCAAATGGGCGGCAGCTCATCGACATCGGGCCATCAAGGTGATATCAACAAAGTCAAGGAGCGACAGAGCTTAAAGAGCTCAACAAAAGGAAGGTAGAGTGATCCTAAAAAGTAGAAGTAAGTGGGTTGGGGTACCACAGACCCATCACACATAACTACTAGGATCATAAGTCTGGCTGGTCGTGAAGGTAGTCGACCCAACACGTCTTGAGGTTACCGGTCAGCAATCCGTGAATTGCGACGTCCACGAAAAACCTCGGTAGCCGTAAGGTCAAAGGAAGGAAACTTTATCCTATGACTACAAGTTGGAGCACTAAGAGGTGAGACTTATACCTGCCGAAGTGTCAAGGATGCCTTGGGGAGGAAACGAAAGTGGAGGTTCAGCTATAAAGCTGGAAACGCTCCAAACAAAAGGACTTACACCCTGTCTTGGTTGGAGAAGCACTGGGACTCCTCCTATAAACAGGTATGATGGACCAGTCAGGTTGGAGAAGCACGGGGACTCCTCCTCAGGACATGCAAATATGATGTGGTTATCTAGAGCGGTCTTTAAGTATTGTGGAGACCCTATTAATTTATGCAGAAAAGTAAAATTACAATTTTTAGATCCTTAATATTTTAATCCTAAATTTTAATTATCTTAAATATTTTATTTAGGATTTTAAAGTAGAAAAGTTAAAATTTTAAGGTCCTTAATGAGCCTAGATTATATCGTGAAATCTCAGATAAACTACAGAAAGAAATAAGGAAAACACATGCAAGTGTAAGCATGCAACATGATGCAAAAAGCAAAACAAGCTATATTAAAATAATAAACAGGTCAGTGCCAACGAGTCAGCAACATATCCCAGAAAAGAAAAAGGCGGACGGACTCCGCAGATACATGCCCATTCCTAATTCTATACATCAATATAAAATGCAAAATTAAGATACAAAGCATGAGCATCTGTTCCTAGTCCCCTCCACGTGGTTTCTGCGCCAAATGTCTCAGAATTCGTGCCCGCATCTTATTTGTGCTACAAGACTCTCCTAGACTCTAAAAGTACATAGAGAAAAAAAAGACAATCCCGTATGAAAATAAGTTTAACGGGAAAACTCACATGGAATAACGTATCATGAGCCGTGCCTTAAAAGTGGGGGAGCTAATAGTACCTGCAAGAAAAAGGGTCAAAAATCATTACTTTCTCTCCCATTGAGACACTTATATGTGTGCATATAAATAAACATGACTTCCTACAGAAAAGCTCCCTAATCACTACCATACATATGCAACATGCAGTCACACCACAAGCATAATGCAAAAGATAGATATATGGCTAGGACAACCAATCCAACGGAGAACAATAACTAGACATAAAAAAGTCTACCTAACACCCTAAATCCTAGCTTAGCACACCATCTAACAAAAAGTGTGTCAACATAGTATCCAAGTGTATGGTAAGTTTGTTTGTAATATGAATTTGACGGGGTCTCCATACCGGCCCCATCCTAAAGATCTAAAGGATTTAAAGGGTGTCACGAAGAATCGTGACACAAGTTAGATTTATTAGATCATTAGCACATTCATACTCGTGTCAATCCTGATGACTTAAATCAAATTGCTAATTAAGATTGTCCCAGCAAGAAATGCTCATTAAGGCATCGCTACCGATACGGGGTCACTCTCCTAACGAGCTTCGATTGCTATCCATGCAAACATGCAAATGCAAATGCAGGAAGTCAAATGACAGAAGTAATGAGTGTACCGTGGGGTAGCGATTCAAGAAAAGATGGGTGTGTCATGGCGATAATGGCCTGAGGAAGGTGTGCCGAGGAAGCAATGACCGAAAGTGATAAGCATGCCATAAGGGCAGTGGCCCGAAGAAGGTGTGTTGAGGCTGCAATGACCGAAAGAGATGGACATTTCGTGGTAGCAGTGGCCTAAAGAAGTGCAACACAAGCAAATGATAATGACCATGCAAGCTAACACATATAAGATACAACATGCAAGCAGGCAAGCATGTGATATAATGTAAAAAAAAACAAACATGCAAGTGATTGATCGACCAGACCATGGTAGCTGGTCAAACCAAAGTGATTGGTTTACCGAGTTGAAGCGGCTGGTTGAACCAAAGAAGCTCATCGGATAGGGGCGGCCGATAGAGCAAAGTGAAATGGTCGTCGGGTTGGGGGTGGCCGGTCAGAGTGAAGTAAGATGCTCACTGGACCGGGGTGGCCGATCGGAACAAAGTGAAATGCTCATCGGGTCGGGGTGACCGATTGGAGTGAAGTGAAATGCTCACTAGGCCAAGGCGACTAGTCAAAGCAAAGTGAAATTCAACATGCACAAAAAAATGCAATATGCAGCAAACCAACATGCAAATAGCCAACCAAACTCATGCTAACGACCTCACCTGGGAAACCTAAGGTTTAGACCCTTGGATGTGCGGTGCTGCCACCTCTTGCTTTAGTGAGGAAATGTGGGGAGTTTCTCCCAGATTTCCTAGGGGAAAACCAAAAGCAAGGGGAGTGAGGGACTCCAACCCATAAGAACATGTGCTAAGGCTCAGAATGAAGGGGAGACACTCGACTCTACGGAGGGTGTCTGGCCACGCACAGGAAGTCCTAACCTAATGGCTAGCTCTACGAAAACCAATGATCCATCACACAGGCACAGCGTCACGCTGACCCACGCAAGCACACACACCTCGTGTGGGCAGTCAAACCCACATCCCTAGACACCAGTAAATCTAGGGTCAGCTAGGAGTTCAGGGGATCTCACTACCATGATGGTTGGGGACGCGCTCTCTTTATACTGAAAGAGCACCCATGCATCAAGCCATTTGTGTCTAGCCCATGCACTAGTGTAGCTCGCAGAACATACACAGGACAGTAGGATGAGCCAATGAGGGAAAGGAGGTATGCATAATATTAGAAAATAAACATCAATTCGTATGAAAATATGATCTATACGCACCTTCAAGAAGGGGTCTGATGGAATATGCACTACAAAGCCGTCACTGCAACGCTGTTCTTAGTGCTCTAGTGACTGGAGACATTGGCCACAAGGGAGAGCATGATAGCGAAGAGGAGTGTGATGCATGTGCTTAACAACTGAAAAATGGTTCAGATAGGGTATTGTCAAGTCCAGCATGGGAGAACAATTTGGCTAATGTCTCGGGCTAGAAGGAGGCAGCCACCAACAAGGAAAAGAGCCGGTAAGAACTGGGCTTGCGACAAGGCTTCAATCATCGGTGAGAAACAAGGATAGGGCCAATGACCTTCAGCATTAAGGAAAGACAAAAGGAGCTTAAGAACTAGGAAATCGAGCACACCAGCATGAAGAGGAGGCTTCACCATGAAGAGGGAGGCCAGCGAGGCTCACCGGTGGCGAAGACCTGACGGCGCGTTGGAAGGTCGGCCGCTAGGAGATGAGCCAGGCTTCACGGACTGAGCTTCATCTAAGGAGGAAGGGACGGTGACAAGTGGAGTAGGCGTGGAGGGATGTTCGGTGGCAGGTGGCAAGCGGCATCGACATGTAGAGCGGTGAGGGAGAAGGTGACGGCGAGCTAGGTTTCGCGATAAGGTTCACGATCGGGAGACAACGGGTTTGCGAGCTAGGGCTCATGATCGAAATGTCGGGGGATTTCTCTAAGGGGCATGCGTGAGTTAGGTTTAGAAATATGGATTTAAATTTTTTTTATAATAATATTGTTATTTATTATTTAAAATCCTCAATTTATGCATCTATCAAGCCTGCACTAAACCTTAGAAATAGGGTGTCCTTCCCGGGTAAAATGAACATTCCAAACACGTCGATATGGTCTGTTTCATCATCTGAGGTCATCTAGAAAATTTCGTTGGTAGACAAGCCAAGTTGAGCCAGTTTCCCACTCGACGCAATGAATAGTATTTGTTGACCCGATTGGAGTCGTCTGACTTGTAAAATGCCGACCGGCCTTTGCATAAGAGAAAGAGAAAGCCTAGCACAATGGCCCTGGCTACGTGCCCCTCAACATGACTTGAAAGGTCTCAGGTGATTGTCTGAACTACTGAATATTACGAACAGGTCGTAAGCTATCATGTATCATGCAGGTGGACACCGAACACTCTTGACATCAAAACTTGATGCCAAAAAGGAACATAATGAATAAGACTAACTTGGGCGCTACTTGAAATAGGAAAGATAATACCTGCATCTAGCTACTTCAATAATTTCTTTTTAACTACTTCTTTCAGAATTAGATTTAATCTCGTTTGAGAATTTACTCGGAGTTTATGATTATGTTCCATCAGGATCCTATGCATATAAATAATGGGACTAATCCCCTTAATATCTGTTAAGGTCCATCCAAAATCATTCTTATAATTCTTTAGAGTGTCTATTAATTTCTTCTTTTACGACCGAGACAAATATGAGGATATGAGAACTGACAATATAGATGACTTCCCCAAAAAAATATACTTTAGGTGTGTAAGAAGCACCCTCATCTTGAGTTTAGGTGGTTCCTCAATAGAAGGAATAAGATGTTTACTTCTTTTATGAATCTAAAGTGTTAAACCTCTCATAAACAAATTTTAAATTTTCTATATCTAATAGATCAAATTCATCATGAAAGTCTAGAATATTTTTGTCCTCCAAATCTGACTCTACTGATTTATCTTTATAACTATCTTGGAAATGGTTACTACCCAAATTATGATTTACACCCATAAGAAAAGATGCATCTTCATTTTCTTTAGAAGGATACTTCATAGATTTTAAGACATTAAATATAATCTCCTGACCATTTACTTTCATTATTAATTCATCTTTTTGCACATCTATCATATCTCTTATAGTGGCTATGAAAGGTCTACCTAAATAATTAGAATTTCTTTATCTCCCTCTATATCTAAAATGATGAAATCAATAGGGAAGTTAAACTTATCCTCCTTGATTAAAACATCTTCTATAACTTCCTTTGGAAAAGTCATAGATCAATTAGCTAGCTGAAGGGTTACAGTGGTAGGAGACACTTCTCATAATCCTAACCTTCTGAAGATTGATGATGGTGTAAAGTTTATACTTGCTCCAAGTTCACATAAAGCTTTTCTATAAAATTCTTCTTCTATTGCACAAAGAATAGTAAAAATTTTAGAATCCCTAAGTTTTTTAGGAAGCTTCTTTTGAATAATAGCACTACACTCCTCACTAAGTGCACATGTCTCATAGTCTCCAAACTTCATCTTCTTGTTAAGAATATCCTTTATAAATTTTTCATAATTGTGCATTTTCTCCAGAGTCCCATAAAAAAATAGTAATAATTAGCTTCTTAAAAACTTTCAAAATTTCCAAAAATTGTTTATCCAACTTCTGTTGTTGAAGTTTGAGGATATGGATGTGGTGAATTTTCTAGGTCAATCGTAGTTTGAAAGAATAGTTTTTCTATGTCTTTGGAGATGTTATCCAAAGATTTTTTGGTTTCCACAGTCTCTTTTTCAACATCAATCTCTTTTTGAACTACATCCTTCAACTCACTTCCAGTTCTTAATTGAATATCTTTTACATGCTCACTATTCTTCTCCTTAAGATTAATCTCAGTGTTGCTAGGTGGAGTTCCTTGGGGTTAACGACTAAGGGAGTTAGCAATATGTACCAATTGATTATTTATGTCCCTTATTGTGACACCTTGACTTTGTAGTTGATTTCACATTTGCAATGCAAACTCCTTTCAAGAGACTTCTTCTCCTTAATTTATGGATTATTGTTAACGCTTGAAGGATAAGAAGGTCTATAGTTGGTATTACTCTGGTTCTTACAATTCCCTAAAGTATTTACATGAAAACTACCCCATTGTTAGTTTCCCCCACCAGAATTTACATTCCAGTTAATATTATGATGGTTCTTCCAACCTGAGTTATAGAAATTGGAATATGGGTTGTTTGGTATGTTGTTAATTGCATTTAAGGTCTCAAATGATGAAGTACTAGCATCAACCATTTGTCCAAATGATCTTTTCTCAATTACTAGACGTATTTAAGGTTGTTTCATTCCAAATTGATCTAGCTTTGTTGATATTATTGCTACCATAGAAGAAGAATTGATAGCACATCTGGTTATGCACACTAACTACCTTTCAATGGTTTAGTTTTTTAAAAGGCTATTGGAAATTGTTATTGGCCTTATCTTCAATTAAAGAGTAAGCTTCGTAAAATGACTTTGACATGAGTGATCAACCAGTTACAACATCAATAATAGATCTAAAGGATCCTATTAAACCATTATAAAAAAGTATGAATTATTAACCAATTGGAAAGAGCATGATATGGGCACTTCCTAAGAAGTCCCTTAAAATTTTCCCATGCCTCTTAAATCAAATCACCTTCTAATAGGAAAAATAAAGTAATGTCATTCCTAGGTTTAGCAGCTTTGAAGGTGGGAAATACTTAGCCAAGAATTTTTTGACTAAGTCACTCCAAGTCTTAATTAATCCAGGTGTTAATGAGTTTAACCATATTTTAGCATTATCCCTCAAGGAGAAGGGGAAAATTCTAAGTCTAACAGTGTCGTTTGACACACCATTATAACGAAATATAGCGCAAAGTTCTAAAAAACATGCTAAGTGTAAATTTATATCCTCAAACGAGGTTCCCCCAAATTGGTTGTTTTGCACCATTTGGATAATAGCATGCTTCAGTTCAAAATTGTTAGCTTCTATGGTAAGAGTTTGAATACATAAAGGAAATTCATGTATCGTAGGATTAGTGTAATCCCTTAATGGTCTATCCACATTATGATGTTCATTAGTTGGTATTTGGTTATCTAAATTGTTCTGTTGAATGTTCGTCTTTACTCCTTCAAGTTCTTGCATTCTTTTCTATTTTATAAATTTCCTAATTGTTCTCTCTAGTTCTGAATGTATGACACAAGTCCTATAGGTCCTGAACTACACATACACAACTAAAGTTCCAAATAATAAGTTTAGTACAAAGACACTTGACAAACACTCAAAAAAAACTTTATTTTTTTATAAAAAATTCTTTCCTTTTCAAACAAACAAACACCTACACAATGAGACAACAATATAATTTTCCATATTTAGATATAATTAATTCAATTAAAATTTTCTTAAGGTAACTACACCGTAGCTGCCTAGCTATGGCGCCAAAACTTGATACCCTTCTCGGTGCAGGTGCACTTGCACAATGGGGTTTTACGCAAGTATATGTGTCGTATCAGTAATGTCGGATTTATGAGTCTGACATATCGATCCCATGGGGAGCGTGAAGGTTAAAGTCTAAAGAAAAGTTCTGGCTTACTAAAATGAGTCTTAGCGTGGAAGTAAAGTTGATTTTAAGTGTTGCTAACTAGTTCTACATAATTACTACCTACAATTTAAGATTTACTCCTATATAAATCATACTATATATATTAAAGTGGTGAAAATCAAGATATAAAATCTAACCTCCCATGCAATGATATATATAGTGTATAATAAAACCAATACTTGAAATTGTCTTTATAGCTAGAGACAAATAGGAGGAATTTTCTACTTTACCCTCTCCATAGTGCGTAAAGAAGCTTAGTTAAATTAGTTTTAATTCCTTAAACCCTAATTTGAACCCATCAAAGACTATTTTTCTATCTATTTGCATCTCCATATAGTTTACTTTTGTTTCATAACCTATAGTTCAATGTCAATACTCTAATCATTCTTTTGTAGCTCTCGCGAATCATTATGGTTCACAATATGTGTTAACTAATTATTTGGTTAGAATGGAAACTAAATGAAGCAGAGAAGAATACTCATTACATTGAAGATGGAAAATCAATTTCAAAAGCATTCTACCATTCCTATACAAACTAACATATTCATTACAAGAGAAAAGTGAAAAGACTACTCACTAAGCATGGAAAAAACACCACAAAACATCATTAACATAAAGCAAATCCACTAGTTAATTGTGTCTTACAAAAGTACAATACGAGAAAAGCACAATACTTAGCTTCTTTTTCTTCATAATGCTCTGAAAATGCTCTCTTAGGCTTTCCCAAACCCTTACTGCAGTGCTGATGTAATCTCCTTACAATAAATCTCTCAATTCTCACCAAATTCTCTATGTAAAAGCTTTAAATCTCTCCTACAACAATCCTCTAATGTTTCTCTTCTTCTCCTCCAGAAGTACTTCTCTCCATGCCTTTTTAGAATTGCACATAACCTCCAAATAACTCCCCACGTCATGGGGATAATTGCTAAAAAAACTGCCTAGCAGTTGCTGGCGCCTAGGCGGCAAGCTCTCTGTCTGCTCGGGTAAAGACTGGCGCTTAGGCGCCCAAGTGTGTGGCGCCAAAGCACTTGGGTGCAGCGCCTTGGCCCCCAAAGACTAGCGCCTAGGCGCCAGCCACTTGGTGCTCCCTTAGCTCCATGTCACATCTGCTTCACTTCGTTTCTTCTCCACTTCGTTCCACTTCTACCACTACTGTACTTGCGAGAAAAACACAAAAAATATCATTTTTTAAAGTGCAATTTCATCTGTACAAATGTGCATAAAGTAAAGAAATTTAAGCATGCTCTTGAACATATCATGAAGATTCCATCAACTTAAGTTCTGGAATACTAGTGGCTTCCTTCTTTGAGAACCATTATCAAAGGGCACTCGTAAAGTTCGACAATGGTTTTTTGAGTAGAGAGTTCTTTGCATTGAATGCACTCTAAGTCACAACATCTCCATATCCATCTTAGCTCGTCGCTCTTTGCCACTATTCTCCATCTCACTAGATAGAGCTAGCGCTCTCCCTATCACACTCAGGCTCTTGTTTTGGTATATCTCTACTCCAATAGAGGCCGAAACCACGAGCTCACTGTGAACTATCCCTCCTTAGCTTATCCCTCTCTCTATTCCCTTAAGAATCCTAAGCAATTCCCTCCATGCTAGAACCAAGCCTGCTTTGTCTTAGTAGTAGAGATTCCACCACCATTGAAGCTTGAAGATGGATCCCATCTCGAAGACCAAGCCGTAAAACACATTTTCCTCGACAGTAAAGGGTGGTATATGATGGGAATATCACTCACTTTAAGATGAAAGGTAGGAATGGTGTGCTGTGAATTGAGGACGGTAACACAAATTATTTCTAATAGTTGGATATTAATTTTATGCTTAATAAAGTGATTTAGGTGCTAAAATGTAAATAATGAAATTTATTGTGAAATTTAAAATATTTGTCATTTTGAGTGCTTAAATCCCCATATTTGAAACTTATAGATCAATAATATTTATATAAAATTTTAATATATTTTATCACGAATTAGCCCGCATTTGCAGCGATTATTTTGTTCGGTAGAAAAACCGTCCACTACGTGTTCGTCGCGTCGCCTCTTCAGTTCCTTTACATAAACTAGTCTTTTTAAGACTCCCCAGTTTCCTCCAACTATAGGGCACCGCTCTCCTATTCCAAAGGCCTTCTGTCTTGTGTCTTCTATCTTCTGATCAAGAAGGATTAACGCCTATGGAGAGTCGGAAGAGCTCCTTTAAGACAGCTAGGGTCCTTTTCATCTCTTTCACCATTCCTTTCTCCCTTTTTCTGTCATTTTGGGCTATCAGCATCTGTCTCTCAATTTCCTCACAGACCCAACTGCCGCTCAGTTTTCGCCTTAAAAAAACTTCAAAAGCAGACGACCACCTTACTTCCGTCGCTAACCTCTCCGTTCCTGAGCCCAAATATGCAATTCCCAAGCAACCTGATGAAGTTGGCATTGCTAAACCACCTGGGAAAGCTTTTGATTCTAATGGTGGGGGCAGTGTTCAAAATGGTATTTCAGGTGCTCTGCATATCGATAGATCGACTATTTTATCTGCAGAGGGCTTAGATTTAGTTGGGGCGGGAAAAAATGTGGACGGAAGGGGTACTGTTTCAACTACTGATGGCATAGTTTCAGTTACTCCTGNCGATCGACGATGACGAGGATGATCTTGGACTTGAACTCCTTCTCAAAGCCTCAAGTTCTCTCTTAAGCCTCTCTCTTTCATGTGAGGGGTGAGGCTCTATTTATAGTGTTTTGAGTGCAATTAATGGAAGAATATGAACCATTTTGATCGGACGATCCAGAGAGCTTCCCTTGACCAGATGATGTTTGATGGACATTTGAGTGCCTTAACGATGTCGGAATTGAGCAATCTTGAGCTCGTTGGATTCGTCTTTTTGAGATGCTCGATTCAACTATAAACTAGCTGGATTCGACATTTGTTTGACCTTTCAAATGCCTCCGAAAATCTCGTAGTAGTGGTTTAATGACTTGATTCGAGCCTGATTTGACTCGGATTGGACTAATTT
>JXCR01144993.1:622000-635647 GCA_002079205.1 Phalaenopsis hybrid cultivar | reverse complement strand
CTCAACCTATGTTCAATTACCCTCTCCCATAATTTTAAAGTATGACACATCAACTTAATTCCTCTATAATTTGCACACTCTTGTGCATCTCCTTTATTCTTAAAAATGGGGATCAAAATACTCTTCCTCCACTCCTCAGGCTTCTTTTTAGTTTTTAAAATAATATTAAAGAGTTTAGACATCACTTCTAAACAATTTGTTGAGTAAAATAATTTAGACATCACTTCTAAACAATTTTTTTGAGCATTCGAGCAATTGCAGGATGAGTGCCTTCTCTTTTGAGGGGCCTTTACATACCACATAATTATTATGTATTTTCATATCAGGACATTTACTACGTATTTACGAATCTCACACCTGAATTTTCATATTCACACACATGCCACTCAAATTTTTAATATCAAATAAAAAATAGCACTATTACAACGTCCTAGAAGTGAATAGGTTTAAAGCACAAGTTGCAATGTATCTTAATATGAAAGTTTGGGTGTGACATATGTAAATACATAAGAATTATGTGCTACTTGTGTAAATTTCCCTTTCATTTCTACATGCATGCATATAAATCTTTAATATTACGTAAAAAAAATATCACAATTTCTAACCTTTGAAAAGTGAGATACACCTTTTTGATGCATGGTTTCATGCACCAAAGTGTCATTAATGTAAATATCAAACTAGAGATGTAGACATGCAAATACCTATATATAAATTTATGTGCAAATTTGTTATCGTCATGGGACAGCTTTGTGGGTGAAAGCATGCATGATGATGGAACATTAGTGTTTGCTTACTACAAGGATGGTGCGGCTGATCCAACTTTCCTGTACTTCGCTTATGGATTAAAGGAGATCAAATGCTGAATGATAGAAGCTGCTTCCCCCTCTAAGAGGGGACGGCCTCGGCCTCGGCCTCTGCATCTGTTGTTGTACCCTCCTNTTCGCTTATGGATTAAAGGAGATCAAATGCTGAATGATACAAGCTGCTTCCCCCTCTAAGAGGGGACGGCCTCGGCGTCGGCCTCGGCATCTGTTGTTGTACCCCCCCCTACCCACTCTTTATATTTATTTTATGCTGCTTTCGAAAATTTTACCGTTTTTGAACTTCTATTGTGCGTGTTCGGTATGTTCAGTGAATGTTCAAACTGGTAACTTTGTTATTGCCTTGATGTTTGATTGAAGGTGTTATTAGTTGATTAGCAGAAAATAATGTTAAATCAGATTTTGCAATTTGTTGTATTCAAGAAGGCTGGATAACTATTCGTTTTGTTATTTGATTATTTAAATTAAATAAAATAATTTTATATTTATTATTAAAATATCGNTATTGCCTTGATGTTTGATTGAAGGTGTTATTAGTTGATTAGCAGAAAATAATGTTAAATCAGATTTTGCAAATTGTTGTATTCAAGAAGGCTGGATAACTATTTGTTTTGTTATTTGATTATTTAAACTAAATAAAATAATTTTATATTTATTATTAAAATATCATTTGTTGATTGCAGGCTGACATTATAAGTAAAAAGTACTCGAAAGTTATGACAATTTAATCAAATTTCAAGATAAATCTATATGGTTTGTGTCGTTCTCAATCATATGATTAATCAGAAATCATAAATCTTGATGGTAATTATAGTTTTATCAACTCAAGCACCCAAATTTTAAGTCAATATAAACATTATTTGTTTTGTGATGCAAGTTGTGTGGGCTGGGGCCTGTGCTGTCCTAGTGGTTCAATGAAGTTGATGCAACCTGAATAATTTCAGGACCACCCTGTATTATTTAAAATGGCAATTTATTCATCTATACAAAAGAAAAAGGGGAAAAAAATCACCTTTTTCTTAATCTTATTTACATATATATCCTTGAATTCCTTTGCATCACCTATTGAACATCTAAACTTCATGAAAAAATCAGTATTTTGACTTTCATAAGGGAAAGAAAGTTTTTAACAAAGCAACCGGAAACTAACTAATATTTTAAATAAAGTTTGGATTTTTTTTTGGGTTATTTTGATACATAATTAATTGGTTAATCATAAAATACACCAAACATGCTGTCTAGATTGGTTCCAGCAGTGATGGGGCCAGCGCATGCAATAATTCTGGCGTCCTGATGTCGTGATTCTTGTCTTCATGCTTGAAGATTTGATGCCTTCTCCATAAAAAAATATTAGGCGACTCCGGATCTCTGGGTCCAACAGTGCGGCATCACTTGGCAAATGGGCTCCAAAAATTTTAACACTGACCAATCCCAATATATTGCGGTGGGTCCATTTGACACGTGACACCGCATCATTGAACTCCGGAGTTAGCAAATTACGTCTAGACTCCAGATGACCCTCATTATTTTTTTTTTAATAATGAGTGTCATGCTCCTTATGATCTAAAAGTAAAATGAGAAACATCCAAGTATTTTGCACTCACAGATGTTGTATAACTCAATGATCATAACAAGTAATGAAGCAATATGATAATTTTTATTTCACATAACACATTGAGAACACATCTTCAACACAACTTGCACCAAATACCAAACAAAGCCTTAATATTCAAGCATTTTTCAGATACTTTGATTTAAAATAAGATATCTAAGAAACTAGATTCAGATAATTTTGAAACAAAATAGTTTTTATGAGCTTGTAGCATCATTGCTATGAGAGACATCAATGCTTGTCCTTTGGTTTCTTCACTATCATCACGGTGCAGTTTGCATGGTGTGCGCAGTAGTCGCTCACGCTTCCCAGCACAGCCCTGCACAGAAATGCCACACTTGCCTTCAAAATACAATAAAGGAAGATTTGCATGCATGCCACTCAATTCTTATGCATTTACATATCCACCACCAGCATATATATTATTGAAGTTTAGGTGTTAGATATGTAAACATAGAAGAATTGGGGGCATCATGTGGATTATTCAAAGATATTGTAAACATCTCTATATAAGACACTTGGCATCTAGATGTCATGAGACAATCTAAACACTAAAATGGCTGCAAAAGAGAAAGGAGGAGATTTACATACATTTTACATAAATACCATAAATTTATATATTTATTGCCTAAACTTAAATATTTAGATATAAATATATAATAGTNTTGGGAAGAACAGCAGCAACTCCTGCACTCATATATGAAAAAATTAAAAATAAAAATTGAAAAAATAAAAATAAAAAGCCTCATTCCAAAATGATTTCTATCTATGCTACAATAATATAATATTTAAGTATAAATTATTAAAAATATTTTAAAATATAAATTTTTCTTTGAAATTTGTCCACTATTTTCTTTGTTAGAGTGATTTTCNACACACACACACACACACACACACACACACACACACACATATATATATATAGACCATATTCAATGTGGCCTAAAATTCATTATAATATATATATTTAAGAGGATGAACTTACTGAATTACTGAGACATATCTCCCTTGCCTTCTCAATCACTTGATCTGAAATTTTCCATAATTCTGACTCTACTTTGGGAAGAACAGCAGCAACTCCTGCACTCATATATGAAAAAATTAAAAATAAAAATTGAAAAAATAAAAAGATTTAATGTCATTCCAAAATGATTTTTATCTATGCTACAATAATATAACATTTAAGTATAAATTATTAAAAAATATTTTAAAATGTAATTTTTTTCTTTGAAATTTGTCCAGTATTTTCTTTCTTAAAGTGATTTTCTCATTTTATCATGTCAAAACCATTATTTACAATTAGTCGTGCCATATTTAAAATTATTTATAAATATTTTTAAATAATTTGAAGAAAAAAGTCTCAAATTTTAATTTAATCCGATCTATTTATATTTATTATTTGTTCAAACAAGCGGCCTCACGAGCTAATGAGTGGACTCAAGGTATGCTTGAACTCGACTTAAGATTTGTTTAAAGCAGCCCGTGTTTATCCAAATAAGCCGCTTATCTGGAAACGCAGACCACGGGATTCGAGCCTCGTTTAGTGTAAAAAATAAACTGTGTTTTTATGTTAGACAGGAAATAAGCTAAAAACAGAACCCCCAAAATTTAACCCTAAAAAAACAGGGNGCCATATTTAAAATTATTTATAAATATTTTTAAATAATTTGAAGAAAAAAGTCTCAAATTTTAATTTAATCTGATTTATTTATATTTATTATTTGTTCAAACAAGCCGCCTCACGAGCTAATGAGTGGAGTCAAGGTATGGTTGAACTCGACTTAAGATCTGTTTAAAACAGCTCATGTTTATTCAAATAAGTCGCTTATCTGAAAACACAGACCACGAGATTCGAGCCTCGTTCTGAGTTTAATGCAAAAAATAAACTGTGTTTTTATGTTAGACAGGAAATGAGCTAAAAACAGAACCCCCCAAATTTAACCCTAAAAAAACAGGGGTAATAAATCACCGGAGCCTCCGAGGCCGATGACCGGAGAAGGGCCGGCGGCAGCGTGCAAGATGAGGAGTTTATAAACATCTGTGAGGGGGCCGCCGCCGTGAGCGCCGGCGAAGAAGTGGCGGAGAGTCCAGTGCAGCGCGTATATGCTGTGCTCGCTATCGTCGAACGCCACCACCATAACCCTTTTCTCTGCATCGCCGGCGATCGCCTCGGCTTTCTCCGCCATCCTTTCTCTTCTCCTTCCCCCTTTCGTTAATGGAGGACGGAGCACTTATATAGATGGAGCTTGTGTGATTAGCCTGATCGAAAGGAAAATGCCAAGCAGTTGATTTCATCCTCAAATGCTTTGTTGCCAAACAGTATAATTTCTGCTTTTTTTTAATAGTACAGTATGAAANTATATATATATATATATATATATATATATATATATGACCTTATTTATAAATATAACACCTAAAAGTTTTAGATAGAAAAAAACAATGGGTCTTTACTTTAATGCTTTTGGCAGTGTTAAAAAATGGAGCCATTAATGCCACAAAATATCACATAATTCGGACGCATTCGCACCTATTTCGTCCGGACATAATAAAATTTTTCAAAAAATTGACCCNATATATATATATATATATATATATATATATATGACCTTATTTATAAATATAACACCTAAACGTTTTAGATAGAAAAAAACAATGGGTCTTTGCTTTAATGCTTTTGGCAGTGTTAAAAAATGGAGCCATTAATGCGCAAAATATCACAAAATTCGGACGCATTCGCACCTATCTCGTCCGGACATAATAAAATTTTTAAAAAATTTGACCTGAATCAACCGCTCAATTAAAATACAATTCAAAAAATTAAAATTAAAATTAAGATGATTAACTTTCGAGTGTTTTTGGGTTGAGGACCGTAGATCGTTTGATTTCTTAGTCGAGTTGATATTGACTTCCAAACTCGAACTTGACAATAATTTAATCCTAAATTGATTTAAAATCTTGAGATTTATTGGCAAAACCCTACTTTCGCTTGAACGTGGCTTGATTGGCTATTATGTTTTATGTTAAATAGGTTAGTTTGGTTGGATTTGGTTAGTTGGATTGAACACCAATCTGATTTTAGTTTAGACTATTTGGCCTGTTTAATAAATGGGTTAGATTTGGATCATACATATATGATATGAGACATTTTCAGGTTAGACTTGAACCTAAGTGCTTCATTTGAGAGCGAACCTTACTCCTCTCCCTCGAGCTTACCTTACTACCCTTGTTCTTAGACTATCATAACTGTTTGATTATTTAGGTCATTTATTTTATTAGAGTTGTGACATTTTCATTTCAACACTTTATTCTATATTCTTTTTTCTATAATTTAATACGTTATGTCGGCCATATTTTCAAACATGATAACAGGAAGCCCTAGCAAAAAATAGCATATATTTATGTTCGTTGGAGGTAAACTGGACTATTAATTAATACAAGTAAGCTCTGATAATAGTTTGATTGAAAAGAAACGTTGTTAATCTTTTTTTAAATGCAGGGAAATGCTAATGTGTTATTTTCTTCCTGCCTATCTATTTATGGCTTTAATATTGTTTGTTTATGCATTTATTTTAATTTTTTAGTAACTCGTTAAGTTGATTTTGCCATTTGGCAATGCCAATAGACTTGTAGAACCTAAATTTGCTATAACAAAGAAGCAAATTTTGATGTTGATTAATATGTACTATATGGCAAAAAAGGAGTTCAAGCAATTTACCAACAATAAAGGACTTTTTTGCAAGATATGCAAGTTTATTGTATATTCAATTTACTATGTATCTTATTCACTTGCTCTAAAAATAAATGACCTAAAATTCTTATGCATTTACATGTCTAAAACATAAAATTTGACACCTATACATGAAAAAAAATGTAATTCAATCAACAAAGTTAATAACAGTGACAACTATGATATGATATTAAAGATTTGAGGATTATGTATGTAATTATAGAAGTTTAGTCGTTCGATATNCCTTGGATCGCCTCATATGCCACATCAACTACCTTTGTATTATCAATATGTTGAGAGAGTTACCATTGAAAAAAATATATATCAAAAAGGAAATCGATATTTGGCCCATGCGCTTGTTGGCCCTATGATAAGAGCCCAAATNAGGTTAGACTTGAACCTAAGTGCTTCATTTGAGAGCGAACCTTACTCCTCTCCCTCGAGCTTACCTTACTACATTTTTTTAAATGCAGGGAAATGCTAATGTGTTATTTTCTTCCTACCTACCTATTTATGGCTTTAATATTGTTTGTTTATGCATTTATTTTAATTTTTTAGTAACTCATGAAGTTGATTTTGCCATTTGGCAATGCCAATAGACTTGTAGAACCTAAATTTGATATAACAAAGAAGCAAATTTTGATGTTGATTAATATGTATTATATGGCAAAAAAGGAGTTCAAGCAATTTACCAACAACAAAGGATTTTTTTGCAAGATATGCAAGTTTATTGTATATTCAATTTACTATGTATCTTATTCACTTGCTCTAAAAATAAATGACCTAAAATTCTTATGCATTTACATGTCTAAAACATAAAATTTGACACCTATACATGAAAAAAAATGTAATTCAATCAACAAAGTTAATAACAGTGACAACTATGATATGATATTAAAGATTTGAGGATTAAGTATGTAACTATAGAAGTTTAGGCGTTCGATAAGTAAATACACAAGAATTGTGCGGTATGTATGTAAATGCCCCCTTTCAACTTTAAGAAGGTCATTATTGCTATTATAAAGAGGCATTTACATACATATCATAACTTCTATTTATTTACTTATCTAACATTAAGAATTTGACGTTTGATATGTAAATACATAATAATTGTGTCGTATGTACGTAAATCCATCTATTATAAAATAGGTCGTATTATTGTTATGCATATGAATCTCCCTATATCTATTCATTTTCTGTGTAAATGTTATGCAATAGTTGTGAGAAGAGACACACAACTATTCGACAAATAAATATAAATTTTAGATATGTAAATACATAAAAATCATATTCATATTCTAAAAATATTTTTGTATTGTAAAAATATGAAATGGTAATGCTTATCTTATGATAAAGAAAAAGATGATTGAGAGAGACAACATTGATTCAGCAGNGTAAATCCATCTATTATAAAATAGGTCGTATTATTGTTATGCATATGAATCTCCCTATATCTATTCATTTTCGGTGTAAATGTTATGCAATAGTTGTGAGAAGAGACACAAAGCTATTCGACAAATAAATATAAATTTCAGATATGTAAATACATAAAAATCATATTCGTATTCTAAAAATATTTTTGTATTGTAAAAATATGAAATGGTAATGCTTATCTTATGATAAAGAAAAAGATGATTGAGAGAGACAACATTGATTCAGCAACATAGCACTATCACTATCATTATAGGCAAAGACCACACCACTTTTGATTGGATTAAATCCTTTTCATATTTTTCTTTACTTAAAGCAAAGAGAGGAGTAGTTCAATGAATGAGAGGTTTGAGTGAATTAATTTTCTTAAACTTCTAAATGAATTGTNAGGCAAAGACCACACCACTTTTGATTGGATTAAATCCTTTTCATATTTTTCTTTACTTAAAGCAAAGAGAGGCGTAGTTGAATGAATGAGAGGTTTGAGGGAATTAATTTTCTTAAACTTCTAAATGAATTGATTTATGATGTTATAACCAAATATTGTAGGCCATTCTAATTGATAATGATTGATGTTTAGTTTCAATATAAATTGTTTTTAAAAAATTTGTTTACTATTTTTGTATAAATCACTTTTAATTAACTCAATGTTTTAAGGTTTTATTTGAAGGGAAATTTACTGGCATATCACACTATTCTTATGTATTTAAAATTTGTTTTTAACAGTTTGTTATTGAAAAAGTTTGTATTTAAAGATGTATTTCACTTTTAAAAGTTAGTAATAGTAATTTTTCACGCCCATTTTTGTTTTTAAAGAGATCGTATTTATATTTAACCAATTTGATACTTCCCTTTCCAAACAATCTCTGCTAACAAAAGAAAGAGAAAGGAAATGTAGGTGTTGACATCAATTTTTGATGTAATGAGTGTAGGGTGTCTGCTTGAATGCCTCACGATGAATTACTATTCACTTGTTGTGTCTNATTTAAAGATGTATTTCACTTTTAAAAGTTAGTAATAGTAATTTTTCACGCCCATTTTTGTTTTTAAAGAGACCGTATTTATATTTAACCAGTTTGATACTTCCCTTTCCAAACAATCTCTGCTAACAAAAGAGAGAGAAAGGAAATGTAGGTGTTGGCATCAATTTTTGATGTAATGAGTGTAGGGTGTCTGCTTGAATGCCTCGCGATGAATTACTATTCACTTGTTGTGTCCTGTAGCCTAAGACACATATCTGGGATTTCCTTATACGTGTTTGGGTCATGAAACCAAGGTCAACGATGACTTAGCCTTATCAGGGAGAGTCCACCGTTTGGTGGCGTCAATTATGATATGGGACGTGTCTGATGTCCGTTCTAATGTTTGAAGACATTATTTCGCTTATTTGGAGCCTCCAGTGGTCAAAGGAATCCATTGAGCCTTTCCGTGGGCATTTCCAGGAAGATTATGGTTTAGAACGCCATCCCTGCATAACATTTTGGAGTGCCAATTGGCACAGAAATCCTTCGATTGAGATCCATAAAGATGTTCATATTTGGACTTATGGTACTATATTTTAATCATATTTAGTCTTTCATAGCTTACGGATAAAAAAAATCCTTCGTCAGATGCTTTCGATATATATCAGGTTTTCTAGGCTAGACCGACGGTTAGGCTCTAACCCTCGGTGTTTAGTTGCTAGTCTTAGCGCCTAGGCACTCAAAACNGATCCATAAAGATGTTCATATTTGGACTTATGGTACTATATTTTAATCATATTTAGTCTTTCATAGCTTACGAATAAAAAAAATCCTTCGTCAGATGCTTTCGATATATATCGGGTTTTCTAGGCTAGACCGAAGGTTAGGCTCTAACCCTCGGTGTTTAGTTGCTAGTCTTAGCACCTAGGCACTCAAAATAACCCCCCACAGAGCTTAAAATTGAGCTAACATAAAGTAGGCGCTAGGTCCAACACCTAGGCTCCAGCCCACTAGAAATTAGGCCCCCGAAGCTGCCGAAAACATGTAGTTTTCAAACCAAAGAGCCGAAAAGTAGGCTTCAAACCCAATGCCTAAGCACTAGGCCATTGATGTTTATGCACTTGATACAAGTACAAAAATAATAGCCCAAAACCAAGCTACTGGAAACTTGGTGCTAGGCGCCAGACCCGATGCTTCAATGCCAAGGACATATTGTCAGGGCGCCACGAAGCAGCGCCTAAGCGCCAGGGTTGTAGCGACCAGGTACCAGATCAATTTCTGCTATGCTTTTTCTCAAGATTCTCTCCCAACACCCTACCCTAGGTAGCCGAAAAGGTGGATTTCCTTGAGATATATAGGGATTTACCTTAGGTGTGCAAAGTATGATCATGATACCTCTTTTGGAAGCTTCTAGGAGGAGTGGCAAACCATTTTTTGCAATAAGAGGGGGAAAATTTGGAGGGGCTAGGCTTATGTTGGCTGAGCTCATTTCACTTGTTCTCCTCCTTTTTGTTCTACCGGTTGGCCTAGTCTTGGGTCTTCTTCCTTAGAGCTTCTTTTTCCTTGATAATCCTAAAAAAAGCCAAGGAAACTGGTTTCCCTTGAGGTGAAGAACACTAAACAAGGTAAAGAGTAGGGCTTGCTCACTACAACTTCTACTTTCTCTATTCGTTGTTCTTCTCCCACAAGAAGTCCTCTTCCTCTATCTTCTTCCTCTTCCTCCACCATTTTCTTTGAGTGCATGAGGAGATTTACTTGAAGATGAGCAGTGCTAACAAAGAAGCGAGGCATCAACTCTTCTACGACAAAAGGGAGCTTTTTCACGCTTTAGGGAAGGATTGCTAGAACTTCGCCAAAGCTAAACACTCCGTCAGACTCTCCTCTTAGAGGAGAGCTCCTTCCTTTTTTGGGGAAGAAGCAAAGTGAACCTCGTCGGCACTTCGCTGAAACATTGCTGGAGCTTGGACAAGCCCAGAGAAAGAGCCCTCAACCATCACAGTGGTGAGAAATCATATAAACCCTTGCAATTTCCTTTGTTAGGGCCTCCAGGCATGGATGCTAGAGGAACTATGTTAAGATTTTGTTTTATGCTTAAAGGAAACCTCATAGGATTAGGAGCTTTATGTTTTTCCTAAGAATCTAAAAGCAAAACCTACCATTTTCATTTTTGAACCAAAAATCTGAAAGATGGGGTTTGTCTAATCCTGCTGTTTTTATCGATAGTTTCATTCAGATGGACTTTTGAACCTCATCGACTGAGAAAACGAAGAAATTCCTTTAGTCTTTGACCTCTTAGTTGTGGAGAATTCTCTTCGCGAGAGATTCCCCACCTTGTGCAGTGCAAATGGAGGTAGGCATGTTTCATACAATAAGGCAATGATACTTCTCTCCATCACTCGCCTACCCTAGGATCCTGTGAGATTGTTAGGTTGAGCTTGGCTCTGTCGTCAAATCAATCAATTTTTTATTTCATGCATGCGTATTCTTTTGCATAATGATGGACATATCTGTTATTTTTTTTTCATGCATGAAATTGTAGTGTATATTGTATAAATGTTCTTTAGTTTAGTTGGCAACTGGTTGGTTTAACTTGTGTGAGGTCATCAGTTCAAATCCCTTGGCTATTGAGAAATTTAATTACTTTTACTGCAGGAAGCGACAAGTAGAGCTGCATAGGCAAACATTAGGAGGTTGTCGATGCCCGAAGGTGAAGATCAGCAGGCGGAGGTGGTCGGTGGTCTCTGTCAAAGCTGTCCGGAGGTGGCGGCGGTTCCTGTTGTGGTGAGTAGAGGTGGTGATTGGAGGTCGTGTCCGACAATCATTTTGAATGTAGGGGATGTCAAGTGAGAAAGGGTTACACAATTTCTTGAGTTATAATGGTGTGCATAGAAGAGCTCATTGCTCCATGATATGGAGTAAGGGGTCAAATGAGCTGAGTCGGCTTGAGCTATGCTCGTTAATGAGCTCTTGAGTTAATCTTATCGAGCCACAAGCTCGAGCTCGAGCTCAACTTAAGCTTGTTTATTAAATGAGCTCGAGCTCATCTCGACTTAGGTCGTTGGCTCATGAGCATGCTCAATTAGCCTGTCAATAATCATTTTGATGCATTTTTCGATGAGCTCTCAATGCCTCCACCTCCTGCTCTTCTAGCCACCAATAAATTCTCTGGCGCGCTCTTGTGAGCGTTGAGTTTTTAGTTCAAGCTTCCGAGTCGACTGTTCCATTTGAGCTCGAGCTTGCAATTTGTCAAACAAGTCGAGCCCTAGCTTGACATGGCTCAAGCTCGACTCAACTCATTTACACCCAAGTATGGAGCAGTCAGAGCGAGGAGTAGTTGTTGGAGTTTCGATCACCATCTTTGAGGTTGTCATGATGTTCATGATGATGTATTGCTTCATAAGATGCTTTGTAACTATGTAGTGTCGGTAGTTGCTTGGCACGGTGCTTCTTCGTTCTGTAATGCAAGTCTTCACTCTGTTAGAAGCATCACTTCAACGAGTAGAGGGAGTCGATGGTGATTTACAGTGACCTGTAGGTAGTGGTCAACGGTGGTTTGCGGTTGTAGAAGCGGGAGGTATTCCCCTGATATGCGGTGCAAAAACGATGTTGTATTTCAGCTCCTCTAAGTTCCAGTTTTCTTCTAGCTCAACGTCTCGGTCCCCTCTCAAGAAAGGGATGTGACTCTATTTATAAGATATTGGATATATCTCTTTATAAATAAGGAAGAAATTCAACAACTCCATCGGACGACCCAAAGAGATCCCTCTGATCAGGCGATGTTCGGTGAACATTTTAGTGCCTTAATAAAGTCAAACTTAACTGATCTTAGGCTCTTTGGATTTGTCTCGCCGAGACCCTTAATTTATTATAATTTTGTCTGATTTGGAATCTGTTTAACCTTCCAGTTATTCACTAAAAANAAGTCAAAATTAACTGATCTTAGGCTCTTTGGATTTGTCTCGCCGAGACCCTTAATTTATTATAATTTTGTCAGATTTGGAATCTATTTAACCTTTCAATTATTCACTAAAACCTTATAAATGCGGTTTAATGACTTGATCTTCGCTTTATTGTCTCAGATTGGACCAACAATAGTATATTGAGTCTGTCTCGTCAAGCCGATTAGTTTGACCATAAATTTACTGAAATCGAAGTTCCAGTTGATTCTTAATTCAAGTTTGCATATATATATTTTTTTAATTTAAAAAAGATATATCGAAATTCATGTTATACAACACAGAAGATGATGAAAATTTATTGATGACACATTTGGACTCATCAATTTGTTTGATAATTTTTATGTAACTACCATTGAAATTTTCATATCTGTCTAAACTAATCAACGGTTATTTGTATGACTATTTTTTTACGAATATAATTAACTAATTTACAATGAAGCCCATTCATTGCTAAAAAGGACCAAAAAGAAAAAAAAAAACTAAAATATTTAATAAAGAAATTTGAATATATAAGAATAAGTTAAATGAGAATCTACAAGAGTTGAAAGGTAATTACCGGGAATAATATTTATTAAATATTTTTTAGGGTAATTTACAAAAATTATTAGCAGTTTAATATTAAAAAATAATAAATATTTTAAAAAATAACAAAGATTTTAAAAATTAATAAAATTTTTTTAAATAATAACAGTATTTTCTTAAAGCATTGAAAATATGATTAGATGGGTGTTTCAAGTATCATAATAAATCATTAAATAGTTTTAAAATATAGAGGAATTTAACAAATTTTTTTTTTATATATTTATATGTCTGAAATATAATATTTTATATTTATATTTACGCCCCTCAAACTTTTAATACCATATAAAAATATGATTATTATTTACCTTTTATAAGTGAAATATGATTCTTATGTATAGATTTATGGAGTTAAAATATTATAAATATATAATTGTGATGGCTCATATAATATATTTTATTATAAATTTAATTTTTTTTTAATTTAAAATTATTCCGTTAGAAAGGTATCACTTTGTGAGTGGGTGACCGGCCGGCATTTACCCGTGAATGGAACCCATAAATCCATTAATACCGTTCATTTCCAAGTGATATATATATATATATATATATA
>JXCR01144993.1:587780-617716 GCA_002079205.1 Phalaenopsis hybrid cultivar | reverse complement strand
CGTTCAATATCATGTGAATCATTCTCTTGTCGGTCGGCCATTACCTTGGTGATCTCGAAGTCGGTCAATCTCTGGTTTGATCGGTCTTTGGATTAGTTTACCTTTGTTTGACTGCTTGATCGATATTCAATCTTTGGTTCGACTACCCTCTGAATTTCTTTATTTATTCTAATAGAGCTCTAACTGATGTCATGTTCTCCGCTCTATGTCATTCGATCCGTAAAAAAATAGGTCAATGGTATTTTGATAGTACATATTTTATTTTTTCAATTCTCTCATACATTAGTTGGCTATGATGCAATAAGAACCAGAGAGTTAAATATAATAAATGGTTAATCATCATTAAACGACTCTAAAGATTGATAATCTTATAATTTATGTGATATTGAATGTTATAATTAGGACATATGAGTCTTTCTAAGCTTGCCCAACTAGTGTTATTTTTCGCTACTATGCACAAACTTTTCTCTTCTGCACCAAAAGAGATTGCGATGAAAAGATTTACAAAGTTTATTATTGATATCCCAAACAAGCTCTTGATTTGGGTGACACTCTAAGAAGCTAGAGGCATAAAGCTTTGTGAAGTTAAGAAAAGAAGAAGGTAATGGTGAATAGAAATATATTTTTGTCATTTGGTCAGATGGGATCTTCTAGAGTGGCCCAGAAAGTTGTTGAACTAGTCTACGTGATCGAAGGCCTATCCTCTGGCTCGTTGGAAGTTAAAACCTTCAAACAAGCTCATGGGTCTATTCATCATCACATAAAGCTCATTCAAAAGAGCTAATGGTGTTTGAGATGTTAAGAAGTGTAGGTATTCTAAGTTCCTAACTAGTTATTGGCTTCCCTTGTACTGCTTAACCTTTTGTTTTCATGATATTATAATCGAACTAGATTAACCTAGTTCAGGATTTCACCAGGTTAGCAAGAGATGAGAAATAAGTGGTGAAAGGAGACGATATGCTTGGTAGCAAGGATGTGGAGCTTGATTTCCCGAAGATATTCTCCCCTAGATATGTAAAAATAATAATGATTGGATTCTGACAAATCATAAGATGTCGGCTCACCATCTGGATGAGATTGAATGTTCTTTCATGCGTGAGGCTAACATACAACAAAGTTTGGAAACTAGTGCCTTATTGTCTCACTTAATCAGTCTGGAAGTGGGGGTTATCATGATGAAACAAATGACGACTAATCTCTATTGAGAACTCATAGAACTAGAAGAGGAGGTTCAAATCTCTCAAGCTCAGTTTGATTTTAGATATGAGGCAAATTTTTAGTTTAGTGACTGCTTCATATGGGTCATAACTTGGATGAGGTTGCTTTTCACCCCTATATAGGCTATTTTGTTTCGTCAAATTGAGTTGGAGTGAAAGCTCATTGTAATAGTTTTTTTGTAATGAAAAATAAATTTCATTTGACTTTTTTGTTTTATGTCATTGCTTTTTATCAGTTAATTTGTAGAACTCATATTTATTTTTAATTGCCCTTCCTACGATGGTTAGGATTCTACCTAACTNTAGCAGCAGTATTAAATACTTATATTTTTAAGCATATATAAAGTCGTTGTCATCCCTCTCTATGTGGAGTAAGTCACCTTCATGGAAAAGATGAAATTCCACCACTATGACATGTGAGCTTAGTTCAGTCACTTCAACAGATGGGTTCAATTCAATCGCTTTTACAGATGGGCCCATTTTACCCACTTTGACATGTGGGCTTAGTTCAACAAATTTAATAAATGGACTCAGTTTGGCATATTAGTTTTCATATAAGTAAACACATAAAAATCATGCATTTTAGTATAAAGTTGTAATTGTGTATACATTTAGTTCCCTAATTCTCTTGATTCTTTGATCATATTATGTGATAAGAATGAGAGAATGCAGATTTTTGACAACTTACAGTTTTGTGGGTTCTTCACTTTGTTAAACATAATGACATGAAACAGAGATCTTCGGTGTGAGAACTTAATAAGATTTAGAAATGGACCTGTCTGACCCAGAGACACTTCAGTTTTTCCCATGAGAAATTAGATTGTTCCTACTTATTAATGAACCAAAAATGGCTTCCAATATAGTTAATGCTCCTCTATTTAAAAAGGGCTGCAGATTGTATGAAATAACAATTATACCCTAACCATTTTTAGTCAGTCAGATCCCAATTGATAGGCTTCATGTCATGTGATCGTTCAATATCATGTGAATCATTCTCTTGTCGGTCGACCATTACCTTGGTGATCTCGAAGTCGGTCAATCTCTGGTTTGATCGGTCTTTGGATTAGTTTACCTTTGTTTGACTGCTTGATCGATATTCAATCTTTGGTTCGACTACCCTCTGAATTTCTTTATTTATTCTAATAGAGCTCTAACTGATGTCATGTTCTCCGCTCTATGTCATTCGATCCGTAAAAAAATAGGTCAATGGTATTTTGATAGTACATATTTTATTTTTTCAATTCTCTCATACATTAGTTGGCTATGATGCAATAAGAACCAGAGAGTTAAATATAATAAATGGTTAATCATCATTAAACGACTCTAAAGATTGATAATCTTATAATTTATGTGATATTGAATGTTATAATTAGGACATATGAGTCTTTCTAAGCTTGCCCAACTCGTGTTATTTTTCGCTACTATGCACAAACTTTTGCTCTTCTTTTCTTTGTTGCTTGCTCTTCTGCACCAAAAGAGATTGCGATGAAAAGATTTACAAAGTCTATAATTGATATCCCAAACAAGCTCTTGATTTGGGTGACAGTCTAAGAAGCTAGAGGCATAAAGCTTTGTGAAGTTAAGAAAAAGAAGAAGGTAATAGTGAATAGAAATATATTTTTGTCATTTGGTCAGATGGGATCTTCTAGAGTGGCCCAGAAAGTTGTTGAACTAGTCTACGTGATCGAAGGCCTATCCTCTGGCTCGTTGGAAGTTAAAACCTTCAAACAAGCTCATGGGTCTATTCATCATCACATAAAGCTCATTCAAAATAGCTAATGGTGTTTGAGATGTTAAGAAGTGTAGGTATTCTAAGTTCCCAACTAGTTATTGGCTTCCCTTGTACTGCTTAACCTTTTGTTTTCATGATATTATAGTCGAACCAGATTAACCTAGTTCAGGATTTCACCGTGTTAGCAAGAGATGAGAAATAAGTGGTGAAAGGAGACGATATGCTTGGTAGCAAGGATGTGGAACTTGATTTCCCGAAGATATTCTCCCCTAAAGGTATGTAAAAATAATAATGATTGGATTCTGGCAAATCATAAGATGTCGGCTCACCATCTGGATGAGATTGAATGTTCTTTCACGCGTGAGGCTAACATACAACGAAGTTTGGAAACTAGTGCCTTATTGTCTCACTTAATCAGGCTGGAAGTGGAGGTTATCATGATGAAACAAATGACGACTAATCTCTATTGAGAACTCATAGAACTACAATAGGATGTTCAAATCTCTCAAGCTCAGTCTGATTTTAGATATGAGGCAAATTTTTAGTTTGGTGACTGCTTCATATGGGTCATAACTTGGATGAGGTTGCTTTTCACCCCTATATAGGCTATTTTGTTTCGTCAAATTGAGTTGGAGTGAAAGCTCATTGTAATAGTTTTTTTGTAATGAAAAATAAATTTCATTTGACTTTTTTGTTTTATGTCATTGCTTTTTATCAGTTAATTTCTAGAACTCATATTTATTTTTAATTGCCCTTCCTACGATGGTTAGGATTCTACCTAACCCTATAAAAAAGGGCTATGATGATGCCATATACACATTCTTTATCATTTTCTTCCGCAACTCTTAGTTATCTCTAGCTCGTGACATAGCTTCTCATCACAACTCTTTGATGGACTTAATGGTTGCTAGCCTTTCAGACTTGTCAAAGATGACCAAGGATGAGATTGTTGAATATCAAAAGAATTGCATCTTCAATCCTTATGTTTGTCTCCTCACAATCAGTCAGGATGAGAGGGCGAACACTCTTAATGAGAACGAGCTTGTACGGATGAACTTTGGCTTGGTCTCTGACTTCTGTTATGTCAGAAATTGGGCTACATATTTGAATACAACGGGTCACCCAGACATAGGTGGCGTCAAGTTCTATCATTTGCTTGATGACCTTTGTGGACTTTTCCAGTAAGGTAGAGATTTTTATGTCAATGAAACTTTTCAACTACTTTTTTGCCTTAAAAAATTGTCTTGGAGGATATATTCACACTCTTGTATGTGGGTCAATTTCATTTTTGAGGTCTTAAAAATAAGGTAAAGGATTCAAATTTTGCTTCAGGATTTCATCAAAGGTAGAGCTAAAGGCTGATAAGGTTGAGGGGAAGATAGTGTTTGCCCGACATTATCTTGCGGCCCCAGTGGTTGACAGGGTGTTAGCCCCAGGAGTTTACAACAAGATGATTGATGTTAATTGGATGGTCTCCGATGCCACTCAAGCCGAACGAGAGAAGAGGGAAGCGGCCTTAGATATTGAGAAATCCAAAAAGAAGCCAACTGATAACTTTCTAGGTATAGATCTTATTCAATTTTGCNATATCAAAAGAATTGCATCTTCAATCCTTATGTTTGTCTCCTCACAATCAGTCAGGATGAGAGGGCGAACACCCTTAATGAGAACGAGCTTGTAGGGATGAACTTTGGCTTGGTCTCTGACTTCTGTTATGTCATAAATTGTGCTACATATTTGAATACAACGGGTCACCCAGACATAGGTGACATCAAGTTCTATCATTTGCTTGATGACCTTTGTGGACTTTTCCAGTAAGGTAGTGGTTTTTATGTCAATGAAACTTTTCAACTACTTTTTTGCCTTAAAAAATTGTCTTGGAGGATATATTCACACTCTTGTATGTGGGTCAATTTCATTTTTGAGGTCTTAAAAATAAGGTAAAGGATTCAAATTTTGCTTCACGATTTCATCAAAGGTAGAGCTAAAGGCTGATAAGGTTGAGGGGAAGATAGTGTTTGGCCGACATTATCTTGCGGCCCCAGTGGTTGACAGGGTGTTAGCCCCAGGAGTTTACAATAAGATGATTGATGCTAATTGGATGGTCTCCGATGCCACTCAAGCCGAACGAGAGAAAAGGGAAGCGGCCTTAGATATTGAGAAATCCAAAAAGAAGCCAACTGATAACTTCCCAGGTATAGATCTTATTCAATTTTGTTATCTACCATTATCATCCAAAAGATGGAGACAGATGAACTAATTCTTATAGGGAGGTCGATGTACCGTCAAAATATGATGTATGCACCTATAGTACTTACCCGAGAAGGCATTGTGGAGCCCACCCAAAGGTAATTTTGATCATCACGAAGAAGAGGTTCAAGCGATTTTCCAGAGGTAATGTTGCTTAGCGNTAGGGAGGTCGATGTACCGTCAAAATATGATGTATGCACCTATAGTACTTACCCGAGAAGGCATTGTGGAGCTCACCCAAAGGTAATTTTGATCATCACGAAGAAGAGGTTCAAGCGATTTTCATATCTCTCAAGTGAGGGCTTTATACTCTTAAAAATATGGAACTCTGCTAGTTAGGCCGTAAAAAAAGTTTGTTGTTCACAAACAACTCCTTTTCAGCTCATTAAATGACTCATGTTTGATTAATTTACTAAGTAAGCGAGTTGAACACAAACAATTTTGTTGAGCTCAATTTATAAACGAGCCAAACACGACAAAAAAATTTTGTTTGTGTTTGACTTGTCTNATTAATTTACTAAGTAAGCGAGTTGAACACAAACAATTTTGTTGAGCTCAATTTATAAACGAGCCAAACACGGAAAAAAAAATTTGTTCGTCTTTGACTTGTCTTGTTTGTCTTGTCTCGAAATAATTTAGTAATTAAATAATAATAATTATTTTTTAGATTAAAGATTAGTATGTATTTTAAAATGCTAAATTTTATTATTTTTTTAAAATTTGTTTAGGTGTTATAATTATAAAAAAAAAGTTCAGGTATTTGATATGTATATAGTTATGATTTGGGTGGTATGTATGTAATTAGGCCTAAAAATAGAGCTGTGTCTGCTTAAGGTTNTTAAATAATAATAATTATTTTTTAGATTAAAGATTAGTATGTATTTTAAAATGCTAAATTTTATTATTTTTTAAAAATTTGTTTAGGAGTTATAATTATAAAAAAAAAAGTTCAGGTATTTGATATGTATATAGTTATGATTTGGGTGGTATGTATGTAATTGGGCCTAAAAATAGAGCTGTGTCTGCTTAAGGTATAGATACTTAAATACATAAGAGTTGGCAGATATGCATGTAAATGCCCCTATAAAGTTATATATATAAAAAAAGATCCCAATAAGCCTGTTGACTCCCTCCGTGTACGCTGAGTGCTCCCTACCTCTAGTATAGAGTTTGTCCCACATCAAATAAATAAATAAATAAATAAATAAATAATAAATGTTCTCATTCCAGTATAAATAGAAAATATGAAGCACCCCACCTTTAGATCTTGAGATGTTCTAATAAAAAAATATCAGACAAACAACTCGAATTTATTTCGAGCCGAACATAAGCCAATTCGAATTAAATCGAATCAAACATGAACATGCTAATTTCGAGTTGTTTTGAAAATGAGTAGCCTAAAAAAAATAAAATTTGAATGAGCAGAACACAAACAAACATTGAGCTCGCTCAAGCTTGACTCATTTGCAACTCTATTGCCAGCCAGTCCTTACTCATTGATGAGGAGTGTGAAACACATTCAATAGATTGAAGCTTAACTCTTTAACATCGAGTCGCCTTTTCGTGTAGTGGTGAAATTTTGAAAGAAATTTCAAATTTAAGTATGCTTGTCCTGAAGCACTTCTACGATGGGTGACATTTTAGGAAGTTGCACCAACGAGACAAACCCGTGAAACCACTAGGCCAAAGAGGACAATACTTTGATGAGTGAGAGTTTGAGATATCACAAATTCTATCAAAAATATTACACAAACTGAATACATAACAAAGTGCTACACCATGAGAGCCACCTCTGGAATCCAAGATGGGATAAAGTACTACATTGTGGGAGCCACATGTTAAATCTGTAGGGGCCACCTCTAGAATTATATTTCCTGGTGGATGATTTTGGGCATAAATAACTAACGAGGATGTCACTAATACAAATGGGGTAGATTGTGAAACCTTAGATTGAAGCCATATTCTTAAACAACTTGTTTGATTTTGGTGTAATGATGAAATTTTAATAGAAATTCAAAAGTTAAGCATGCTCATTATGGAACACTTCTATGTTGGTTGAACTTTTGGAAGTTACACCAATAGGACAAACTGTGATGGCATTAGTCCAAAATGAACATGGGTGAGAGTTTGAACTATCATAAACGGTATTAGAGCATTACACCAGCTAGAAGACGTTAACTAAGTGTGATATAAAATAAAGTTATGCACCATGGGAGCAAACTCTTGAACCCAAGATGGGAAAAAGTGCTACATGGTGAGAGCCAACTCCTAAATATGTAGGGGTCACATCCAAATTCTTATCTGCCTGGTGGATGATTTTGGTTATAAAGAACTAATGATGACAATTGCTACTTAAGTATGGGAGATTATGAACTAACGGGAATCCCTTAAGTGGATTGAATCTAAACTTTTAAAGATTGAGGTGCTTTTTGTTAGGCGTTGGAGCCCGATAGTTTCGCTCCCGCCTCCCGCTATAGGAGTTCGCCAACTCCCGCTCCCGCCTCCTCTATTTTGCAAAACGGAGCTCCCGATTGTGAAGAGTCGCGATTCCTCCCGCTCGATCGCGAAAGGTCGCGATCGCTACCTGCGGTTTCTCTAACTGTTCCCGCCTCCAGTTTCACAATAAAAGAGATGTTTCTCCTTCAGATTTAGTAGTCACAACAGGCACTTTTTGTGTTTCTTCTTCAGGTTTACTTGGGACAGAGGAAGAGTTTTTTGAGCTTCCACAAGGTAGTGGAAGAGAAGAAGTGCAAGGAGGAGTAGTTTCTTGCAGTGAAGAAATAAGAAGGAAGAAGAAGAAGGTTGTTCTCCCTAGGTTTCTTCTTGGTGGCTTGTGACACAAGAAAAATTGGGTTTATTTCTCTTGTACGCGTTTCTTCTTCGGTGTATCTCAGTGTAGAGAGAGAAGAAGAGAGAGAGAAGAAGAGAGAGTAACGAAGAGTGAGAGATTCCTCTTGTAAGTCGAGGTGATCGACTGATATAAATTTTCTTAAGCAGTAAAATCCTTTGCAACTCCGTGGCGTAGGCAATTTGTCGAACCATGTAAATCTGTGTGTTCTACTGTGTTGTTCCTTTATTGTGTGAATTTTCTCGTTCTATTTTTTTCTTCATCGATCATTCTCCTGTTTGATTTATATATATACCACAATCAACTGGTATATTTATAGATCTCAACACAACAACAACAACTGGTATCAGAGCGTGGTTTCAGATGTGAGGAAGAATGATGGTTGCAGATGAAGTGGAGGTTTCAGAGATCGAGAAGTTTGATGACACAGATTTTGGTTCTTGAATCACCATAAAGATGTATTTCAGAGAGCCCCACTTTCAATTTTTTTCTAAAAAAAAAAATTCTGATTGCGGTGATCGACGGTGGAGATCGGACATCGCATGCATGCCGTGTCCGTGTGGAATAAATTCTCAAAATTGAGAGGTATGAATGTAAATGCCAAGCTTTTACATTAAAAGTTATTGGGGCAAGTAAATAGAGACCACCCTAAACTTGCTATTTACAAGTCAGCCCCTCTTTCATTTATTTTTTAAATTCTCGCTCAAATATCAAAATTCATGGTAAAACCCCAATCCATATTTTTCATTTTTTATCTAATTCTGCGACGCACTAGATACACTGATTCGATAGTTCAAACAAATCTCCTAAATGATTAAATTGTAAATATTAATATCTCAGATGATTTGTAGGTAATTATCCCAAAATTATTTTGTCCTGCATCGGAAAAGAGTAAACTATTTATATTGTTCTTTAAATTAGGAGTAGCGCGCTTAACAAAAGAATAAAAGACTTAAATATAAAATTTCAATTACTAAATTTATTTGAATTAATTTTATTAATAAAGGTTCAATAAATTATCACTTATTCAGGTAAATTAAAATGCTTGGTTAAACAATTCAAGTAGAGTTGATTAAAACACGAGTTCATTTGCATTGACAGAGCAACGAATGTTACATCCGAAGTCCGGACACAAGCTATTTCTCGGACAACGGCTACGATTCACCGCAGGTCATTTTTTTTTCTCCTTCACTCCTTCTAATGGATCACAATNTTAAACAAATAAATAAATAAATAAATAAATAAATAAATAAATAAATAATCTTCTCATTCCAGTATAAATAGAAAATATGAAGCACCCCACCTTTAGATCTTGAGATATTCTTTAATAAAAAATATCAGACAAACAACTCGAATTTATTTTTCGAGCTGAACATGAGCCAATTCGAATTAAATAGAACCAAACATGAACATGCTAATTTCGAGTTGTTTTGAAAATGAGTAGCCCGAAAAAAATAAAATTTGAATGAGCACAACACAAGCAAACATTGAGCTCACTCAAGCTTGACTCATTTGCAGCTCTATTGCCAGTCAGTCATGACTCATTGATGAGGAGTGTGAAACACCTTTAGTAGATTGAAGCTTAACTCTTAAACATCGAGTGGCCTTTTGGTGTAATGGTGAAATTTTGAAAGAAATTCCAAATATAAGTGTGCTCGTCCTGAAGCACTTCTACAATGGGTGACAGTCTAGGAAGTTGCACCAAGGAGACAAACCCGTGAAACCACTAGGCCAAAGAGGATAATACCTTGATGAGTCAGAGTTTGAGATATCACAAATTGAATCAAAATATTACACAAACTGGACACATAACAAAGTGCTACACTATGAGAGCCACCTCTGGAATCCAAGACGGGATAAAATATTAAATTGTCGGAGCCAAATGTTAAATCTGTAGGGGCCGCCTCTAGAATTATATTTCCTGGTGGATGATTCTCGGCATAAATAACTAAGGAGGATGTCACTAATACAAATGGGGTGGATTGTGAAACCTTAGATTGAAGCCGTACTCTTAAACAACTTGTTTGATTTTGGTGTAATGATGAAATTTTAATAGAAATTCAAAAGTTAAGCATGCTCATTGTGGAGCACTTCTATGTTGGTTAAACTTCTGAAGTTACACGAACAGGACAAATTGTGATGCCATTAGTCCAAAATGAACAATTCCTTTATGGGTGAGAGTTTGAACTGTCATAAACGGTATTAGAGCATTACACCAGCTAGAAGACGTTAACTAAGTGTGATATAGAATAAAGTTATGCACCATGGGAGCAAACTCTTGAACCCAAGATGGGAAAAAGTGCTACATGGTGAGAGCTAACTCTTGAATCTGTAGGGGTCACATCCAAATTCTTATATGTCTGGTGGATGATTTTGGTTATAAAGAACTAATGATGACATTTGCAACTTAAGTACAGGAGATTATGAACTAACGAGAATCCCTTAAGTGGATTGAATCTAAACTTTTAAACATTGAGGTGCTTTTTGTTAGGCACTGGAGCCCGATAGTTTTGCTCCCGCCTCCCGCTATATGAGTTCGCCAACTCCCACTCCCGCCTCCTCTATTTTGCGAAACGGAGCTCCCGATCGTAAAGAGTCGCGATTCCTCCCGCTCGATCGCGAAAGGTCGCGATCGCGACCTGCGGTTTCTCTAACTGTTCCCGCCTCCAGTTTCACGATAAAAGAGATGTTTCTCCTTCAGATTTAGTAGTCACGACAGGCACTTTTTGTGTTTCTTCTTCAGGTTTTCTCGGGACAGAGGAAGAGTTCTTTGAGCTTCCACAAGGCAGTGGAAGAGAAGAAGTGCAAGGAGGAGTAGTTTCTTGCGGTGAAGAAAGAAAAAGAGAGAACAAGAAGATTGTTCTCCCTAGGTTTCTTCTTGGTGGCTTGTGACACAAGAAAAATTGGGTTTATTTCTCTTCTACGTGTTTCTTCTTCGGTGTATCTCAGTGTAGAGAGAGAATAATAGAGAGAGAAGAAGAGAGAGCAACGAAGAGTTAGAGATTCCTCTTGTAAGTCGAGGTGATCGACTGGTGTAAATTTTCTTAAGTAGTAAAATCCTTTGCAACTCCATGGACGCAGTCAATTTGTCAAACTACGTAAATCTATGTGTTCTACTGTTTTTTGCTTCATCGATCATTCTCCTATTTGATTTATATATATACCACAATCAACTGGTATATCTATAGATCTTAATGCAACAACAACAACTGGTATCAGAGCGTGATTTCAGATCTGAGGAAGAATGATGATTGCAGATGAAGGGAATGTTTCAGGGATCGAGAAGTTTGATGGCACAGATTGTGGTTATTGGAGAATGCAGATAGATAATTATCTTTATGAGAAGAAACTGCATCTTCCGTTATTGAGGAAAAGACCTGAAAGGATGGATGAGGCTGAATGGAATTTGTTGGATCGACAATTTCTGGGGGTTATTCGATTGACCCTATCAAGGTTTGTTGCACACATTATCGTCAAAGAAAAGACAACTATAGATCTCATGGAAGCCTTATCAGATATGTATGAAAAGCCATCGGCGAATAACAAGGTGCACTTGATGAAGAAGTTATTCAATTTGAAGATGACAGAAGGTGTTTCTGTTGCTCAACACCTGAATGTTTGCAACACTATCACAAATAAATTGTCGTAGTGAAAATTGATTTTGATGATGAGAAATGTGCACTGATCTTGTTGGCTTCATTATCAGATAGTTGGGAAGCCATGAGGATAGCAGTTAACAGTTCTGCAGGTAAATCTAAACTGAAATAAGATGAAATTCATGATTTGATTTTGGCTGAAGAAGTTCGCAGGAAAGATTCTGCGAACTTCTTCGCAGAATCTTAGGAGTCCGACACTGAATGCTGATTTCAAAGGGAGATGACATGACCGAAACTCAAGTATAGGGAGATCAAAATGAAAGTTTAGTAAGCAGGCAACCTGTTGGAATTATGGCAAGGCTGGCCACATAAAGAAGAACTGCAGGAATCCTAAGAAGATGGAGAATGATAACGCAAATGTGGTATCTAAAGAATCACATGATGTGCTATTATTGGCAGTTCATAGTTCTGTTGAAGACTTGATATTGGATTCAAGGGTTTTGAATGTGGTAGGAAATCTACCAGAGGCCACAGTGCATGGTGGTGATGGAAGTGAAGAGGAAAGTGGGTCTTGGGCACCCAATCCTATTGTTCAACAGATAGATGTTGAAGAACCACAAAGCTATGAAGAAATCTTACAAGATGAAAGTTCGAGCAAGTGGGAGCTGGCAGAACTTCCACCAGAGAAGAAGGCACTGCACAACAAGTGGGTGTACCAGGTGAAGACTGAGCGTGATGTCAGTAAGTGGTACAAGGTTAGACTTGTTGAAAAAGGCTTTCGGTAGAGGCATGATGTTGCCTATGCAGTGAGAGTTGTAAGAAGAGACAAGAGTGACCCAGGAAATAGCTTGGAGGTGCAAAGCTATGTGGAGCATACTGATATGTTGACTGAGGGTGTTACTCTTAAGAAACTGAAGTTGTGCACAACTTCAGTTGGTCTTCTGGAGTGCAGACAGAGTTTTGAGTTGCAGAGGTGGAGGATTCAGATTAGAGGATTCAAGGTGGAGGATTCATGGAGGATTCATTATGGAGGAGATCAATTTGAGGAAGGAGATGTTGTTGCCTATGTATCAGTCTCTAAGTGGGAGATTGTTAGGTGTTGGAGCCCGATAGTTTCGCTCCCGCCTCCCGCTACAGGAGTTTGCCAACTCCCGCTTCCGCCTCCTTTATTTTGCTAAATAGAGCTCCCGATCGTAAACAGTCGCGATTCCTTCCGCTCGATCGCGAAAGGTCGCAACTGTGACCTGCGGTTTCTTTAACTGTTCCCGCCTCCAATTTTGCGATAAAAGAGATGTTTCTCTTTCAGATTTAGTAGTTACGACAGACACTTTTTGTGTTTCTTCTTCATGTTTCCTCCGGACAGAGGAAGAGTTCTTTGGGCTTCCACGGGGCAGTGAAAGAGAAGAAGTGCAATGAGGAGTAGTTTCTTGCGGTGAAGAAATAAGAAGGAAGAAGAAGAAGATTGTTCTCCCTAGGTTTCTTCTTGGTGGCTTGTGACAGAAGAGAAATTGTGTTTATTTCTCTTTTACGTGTTTCTTCTTCGGTGTATCTCGGTGTAGAGTTTTCTTCGGTGCATCTCGTTGTACAGAGAGAAGAGCAGAGAGAGAAGAAGAGAGAGAGCAACAAAGAGTGAGAGATTCCTCTTGTAAGTCGAGGTGATCGACTAGTGTAAATTTTCTCAAGTAGTAAAATCCTCTACAACTCTGTGAACATAGGAAATTTGCCAAACCACATAAATCTGTGTGTTCTTTCCGTCTTGTCGTTCTTTTCTGGTTTGAATTTTCTCGTTCTATTTTTCGTTTCGTTGATCGTTCTCTTGTTTGATTTATATATATACCACAATCAACTAATATATCTATAGGTCTTGACGCAACAACAACACTTTTGGGTGCAATGGTGGAATTTTGATAGAAACTCTAAATTAAGCATGGTTGTCCTAGAGCCCTCCTAGGATTCATGACCTCCTGAATAGTTACACCGATGTGGCAAAATCATGAGGACGCCAGGCTAAAACGAACAATACCTTAATGGATGAGAATTAGAGTTGTCCCGCCATCCAAGGAGGTCATGCTAATGGCATAACTGACAAGAGCAGTGGTCCATGGAAGGAGACCCATCCCATTTGGAATACACAGGAGTCTATTGGAAGTGCAAGCGAAATGCCATTATTTGAGTATCCTAGCATAAATATACCATTTTGCTGAAGCTTAAGGCAAAAGTGAGCATGAGATGGGGTGTTCCGTACGCTCTCATGGATCTAAACAATGAAGATGATGAAGAAGTTTACAGTCGAGATTCTGTACAACCTAGAATGTTTGGCAAAGTACATGGAGAAGTTTGTCGAGTTGATGATTGACTATGAGTCAGATGAGGGTGAGAATGTCCGAGGAGGTGCAGACGAGGATACTTGAATGTATAATTGTATCTTTTTTGCTTCTTTCTTTTTTGTGTTATTCATGAACAGATAATTTTTATGATACATGTTTCAGATGAATGAAATGTTTTTTGGCCATCCATTTTTTTTACTCATTTGGCAAATGTGCTTTCTTTATTGTGTTGGAGGTAGTTTAGGATTGATTTTGATTGTTATGGATTTAAATGAGTGATTGAACTCGTGAATTATTTGGTTGGTTGATGATAGAATTGAGCTCTATGCGGCCTTCAGATTTGCCTTTCTTGGCATCACCTTTGATGTCATATGTATAGGGTGTCGACTTGAACACTATGAGAATTTGCTCAGGCTGAGGCACCCATTCAAACCACCTAGTACGTCTCTCAAACACGGGATCAGGGCCGGTATAAATTCAGCCCTGCCTGGGAAGGGTCATCGTTGATGCTTTCTTTCTATGTTTAAAGACCATATTCTGTCTTTTTGGGTCCTCCTACGGTCCAAACGAGGCTTAAAATCACAACGACCGACACTTCAAGTGTAAGGGTCCGGCGTGACCACGGTTCCATCTTCCATGCCCTATTTTGGCATGGCCACGCCTTAGAAAACCTGGGCTGGAGTCGAAACACTTCCAACGGGACTATTGGCATCAAGTTTTAATGTCATTTGCATGAGATGTTCACCGGAGCGCATTGAGGCCATGCTTCATGCATGTGTTGTCCCCCCTAACTCGAGAAATCCGTTTGTGACTCTTCGACATGTGTTGAAGGGCATGCGACCTGGGTCGTTCTGCTAAAGTTTGGCTTTTGCTTATGTGAAATTTGGTTGACATTCTGTTTGTCGGATAACTTTGATCAGACCAACATATGTCATTCGTCACGTCGCACGCAAATCAAACTTAAATTAACTCGGCAATCGATAAATTTGTTGAGATGACCTTGGATGACGAAACAGACCTCACAAACACATCAAAAACATCAATTTTGCCTCGTATTGCTGGAGTTTCGTGCATACAACTTAAAATTAAAAAGGGTATTTAACAAAATAAGAAAAAAATATAACTTAAAATAAATTAATGCTTGATGTTACTAAAATTATAATTTAATTTTAAAAAAATAAAGTTAGAATGGAATTAATATTAAATTACTTTTGTATTATTCACTAAAAAATAATTAAAAATTTTTAAACTAATTTCATGCTTTAGTATGAAACTTTATATTAAATAAATATAGTTTAACTAAATCACAGGTTTTATGTGAAGCTCACACTAATTTTAAAAAAAATACATTTTTTAATAAATAAATCTACATTATTACACTAAACATATCACAAAAAAATTATCATTTTAATAAGAATACGCATTGGGAGTATGCAAATTTATCATTTTTTTTCTTTTAACAAAACAATAATGTCATTATATCAATCTACATTCCACTCCCATGTTTTTATATATCTAACATATAAATTTCAATTTTTACATAAATACAGCTTATGCATGAAAAATATGTATTTCATTTTATAAAAAGTAATGATGTGGGTGGTATAAATATAAAAATCAAAGTTTAGTTGTTAGATATGTGCATAAAAATTGAGTAAAATTATTCCATACCGACACCACGTGCAGAGATGCATGCGCCGTCTGATCTCCACTGTCGATCACAAAAAAGATGTATTTCAGTGGGCCCCACTTTCAATATTTTTCCTAAAAAAAGAAAAAAATTCTGATTGCGGTGATCGACGACGAAGATCAGATACCACATGCATCTCTGCATGTCGTGTCCGTGTGGAATAATTTCTCAAAATTGAGAGGTATGAATGTAAATGCCAAGCTTTTACATTAAAAGTTATTGGGGCAAGTAAATAGAGACCACCCTAAACTTGCTATTTATAAATCAACCCGTCTCTTTCATTCATTTTTTAAATTCTCGCTCAAATATCAAAATTCATGGCAAAACCCCAATCAATATTTTTCATTTTTTATCTAATTCTCAATAATTTGACCATGGCGCGCTAAATGCATTGATTCGATAGTTCAAACAAATCTCCTAAATGATTAAATTGTAAATATTAAACAATTCAAGTAGAGCTAATTAAAAACATGAGTTCATTTGCAGCCTTACAGAGCAACAAATGTTACGTCCGGAGTCCAGACGCAAACTACTTTTCGGACAATGACTACGATCCACCGGAGGTCATTTTTTTTTTCCTCCTTTACTCCTTCTAATGGATCACAGCCATTGTCTGGACGCAGCTTACTTCCAGACTCCAGATGCAATGTTTTTTTTTTTTTTTGTTCCTTACAGAGGAGCAATTGGACAAAGTCATATTAAAATTTTATAATTCAAGTTGTAGGTTTTTATAATGAGTAATTTACTTAAAAGAGAGATTGTAGAGAGAAATTTACTTTGTTTTTAAGGCGTTCATCATCAAGCTCTAAATGATTCAATTTGGTGTGAGCTTACTAAGTAGAATCGTTGTATCAATTCTAAATGTTTTATATTGCAATTTTATCTTTCTTATACTTAGAGGTAAGTTTTGTTTAATAACATGCTAATCTTAATTGAGCACAAAATTTAGNTTGTATCAATTCTAAATGTTTTATATTGCAATTTTATCTTTCTTATACTTAGAGGTAAGTTTTGTTTAATAAGATGCTAATCTTAATTGACCACAAAAGTTAAAAGGGCTTTCATTTTGGGGCTTTTCTAGTTTAGTAGTTTGGGAGTTGAGTTTAAAAGTCCTTTGAAGCAAGGTATTTGGATGTTATTTTACATGATGAAGAATTTGTAATGTTTTTTAATGTATTTTATTTTTTCTTTCCTTTAAGAAGCGTGTTTTCAAAGCAAAGTATAGATAGTGATAATCATAAATTATGTGTTCGCTATTTGTGAATGAATGTCTTGAGATTTAGCCGAATTACATCGAATTTTTTAAAGTCTCGAACTTGGTAGTTTTTTTTTTAAAAGAAAGTTTTCATGTTTATCCAATAATTGCATGGGATAATTTAATCTAGCTAAATTTTTTTTTCCAACTAATCTCAATAATTAATAATCATCATGTATAGAGGAAATATTCAATCTTATGCTAAAAGACAAATAGTGTCATTTTTTTCTACTATTTATAATCATCTTATTTCTTACAACAGCAATAACAAATAGTATCATTTTTTTCTACTATCAAAACTTTATACCAATGAGTGGGGTCGGCTACATGAATTGTTTCTCACCATTGTGTCTTATTGAGGGTCATATTTTCATTTAATTCTAGGTCTTGTTGTGGATTTGGATCATTTTTTGTATAATATGCGGAAGTCTTTTTAGGTCTACCTTTACCTTTCTTACTATAAGTCAAATGTAAAACTTCTACCCTCCTAACTGGGTCATCAGAGGTTGAAATTTAATGTGATCACACCATCTAAGGTGATTCTTTCTAATATTGTCTGTCATTAAAGCTACTCCAACATTTTCACGGAATATTCATTTCACATTTAATCTAGAAATGTAAAGTCACTCATCTACCTAAGCATTCTTATCTCATAAACACTTGATTTTATGCCTCTCTTTTATAGGCCAACATTTTGCATCATAAGACATTGCAGGTCTCACCAACATCTTATAAAATTATATTTTAAGTCTAAGTTCTATTTTTCTATCACACAATAAGCTCGATGTATTCCTCCAGTTCAACCATCCAATTTGAATTCTACAAAATAACATTCTCATATATATCACCATCACTTTTGAACAATATACCACATATATCTTAAACCTTCACTCTTTTTAATGACAATACAACTCTGCTACTGGATCTACTACTACTAATTATATTTTATGTACTTAATTTTAGATCCACTCAAACGAAAGCCTTGATTTTAAATTTAAACTCAATATTTTTTAACTTTCTAGTCTTACCCACAAGAAGAATATCATCAACAAAAAGCATAAACTAAGATACATCCTCCTATAATATCCGGTAAAAACATTCATAAATAAAGCAAAAGGATATGGGCTTAATGTCAATCCCTGATATAATTTAACTCAAATAAGAAAATACTTGGTTAATATTCCCTGTGTTCAAACACATGCAATATCTCTAGTATACATATCTTTAATGATTTGAATATAAGCAATATAAAAAACTTTTTTAATTCTAGGACTCTCAAAAGTACTTTCTTTTGGAAACATGTCATAAGATTTTTCTAAATCAACAAAAATCATATGCAAATCTTCCTTTACTTTTTCTGTACTTCTTCATCAGATCTCTCAATTAATGTATAACTTTCATGNGTACTTTCTTTTGGAAACATGTCATAAGATTTTTCTAAATCAACAAAAATCATATGCAAATCTTCCTTTACTCTTTCTGTACTTCTTCATCAAATCTCTCAATTAATGTATAACTTTCATAGTAGACTTGACCGACATGAATCCAAACTAATTTGAAAAATTTTTGTATCATGTCATAACCTGTTTAGTTCATCTTTCTCTAAATTTTGATATATGAAACATTAACTTAATTTCTTTATAATTTACACACTTTTATGCATCCCTTTATTTTTAAAAAATAAGAATTAAAATTTTTTTCTTATGTTAATTATCTTTTTAATTTTTTTAAAATAATATTAAAAATTTTAGTAAGACAAAATATCCTTAGAACTCTAAATATTTTCATACTTTTATTGGAATACCATCAGGTACTATTTTTTCTTGCAATTTATTTTCTTTAAAGCCTCATCAACTTTTGTTTTACTTATGTGATGGTAAAAATAAGCTTGTCTGTTATTATTTATAATATCAAAATCACTGAAGTCGATCATATTTTTATAATCTTCATTGAAGTCTTACTAAAATTTCTCACCCACCTATGTTTAATATTCTCATCTAAGAAACTAACTTTTTTATTTTTATCCTTAATATACTATGCTTGAACTATTCTTTATTTTTTATCACTTTTTTTAGCTAGTTTATGCATATATATCTCACACCTTTTAGTATATAATACATTATAAAGATCAATAAAAATAAAATTCTTAGTATCACAAATTGTTCTCTTAAACTCTCTATAGGCCCACTTACATTTGTTTAATTCTCAAACTTTTGCATCTAAACTAAATTTTATTATAAAACTTCCTTTTTTTATTATTTTTCTTGCACATTATTATTTCCTTTATTCATAAAAGATTTTTATTTTGATTCTCTAAGTATTTTTTTTACAATTTATATAATACTTGTTACTTTATCCCACATAGTATTAGCTTCTTCATGAACATCCCGAATTTTAAGATTGTTAAATTCACTTATAAATTATTTATTTGTGTATTTTAAGTGTCTCATCTAATTCTATGATAAATTTTTATTATATTTTTCATCTTCTGACCCTTTATCTTAAAATCCAATATAAAAAATCAGTGTTGGGTACTTAAACTTTTTTTTGGAATGTCCTTACAATATTCACAATCTTTACGATATATTTTTTTCANCACTTATAAATTATTTATTTGTGTATTTTAAGTGTCTCATCTAATTCTATGATAAATTTTTATTATATTTTTCATCTTCTGACCCTTTATCTTAAAATCCAATATAAAAAATCAGTGTTGGGTACTTAAACTTTTTTTGGAATGTCCTTACAATATTCACAATCTTTACGATATATTTTTTTCTCATAAGAAAACAATGAGTTGATATGTTATTAGATTCGTTCTTATAAGTGGTAATATGTTTTTTCCTTTTCTTAAATAAAATATTAGTAATAAAAAATTCATAAGCAGAAGAAAAATCCAAAATGGTTCTACCTTTTCATTAGTCACTCCAAAATTATAGCCATGACAAATACTTTTAAAATTTTCTACCAATCTACCAACATGTCCATTTAAATCTCCTCCAATAAATATTCTTTTTTTAAGAAGTATCATATGTATCAATTCTTTGGAGTTATTTTAAAATTTTTCTTACCTAGGGAACATAAGCACTTATAATATTAAAAATCTTAGTTTCAACAACAATCTTTAGAGATGTAATTCTATCTCCAATTTGATTAACTTTTCTAATATTATGTTTCAAACTCTTATTTATATTACATTTTTATCCATTCTTAGTACAAGTCCTACTTGAATATCAAAACATAGAAGCTAGACTATCAATCTTCTTAATCTTTTCTCCAACCCATTCACTTTCTTGAATGTATAAAATATGCATCTTCATATAAACCATAATTTTCACTAGTTTTGTGAATTTACCTATGTGAGTACCTAAGTTATAAATTCATACCCTAATATTAGTTTCATAGATTAACTTATTTGCTCAAAACTGTCCATAATATGAGAAATACTATACCGGGCACCGATGCAACAACCCTTACACATTTTTTTACTGTATTTTGGTCATACATCGTGCCGCTTCTGAGGGACGCTTTAGTATTGACACAATTGTTTAAAAGATTCATGTTATAGTTTTCTGACAAAAAAAAAATACATTTTATGTTGAATACCTATCTCAACCCCTTACTTTTTTCTTGCATCCATGACTTGAAACATGATAATTACAGTGTAATTATCTTATTTCTTGTGTAAGAATAACTTTAACATTAGTGGTTAGTGGATTAGAATAAATTTACTTATATAGTTTAGGGAATAGTTCACATTGAGCTTAATGGCACACACATGTTTACCCTATACTACTAATTAGACTTATGTGATGCCATTTATAAGTTGCATAAAACTACAAGTTGCATTCTTCTTATGCTTGAGTGTAATAAATTTTCTTATGACTAATTACTTGTATGAATGGTAGAACCATCCACTTTTTTGAGGGGGATAAACTGCCCCCCTAGACCTAACGCGGAAGGAGCTAGGGCAACAAAAGACAAAGTGATATTTCAGATGGGCTAAACTGATATTACAAGACATACAAAATATCAAATTGCTTTCTCATATAAGTAAAAATCTGAATTTGGTGGAGGACAATTGTCTTTAAACCCTGCGTGAGTTCCGTCCCTGATTGTATGCTCTTTACATANATTGCTTTCTCATATAAGTAAAAATCTGAATTTGGTGGAGGACAATTGTCTTTAAACCCTGCGTGAGTTCCGCCCCTGATTGTGTACTCTTTACATTATTTATAAATTTAAAATTTAAAATTTAAATTGTGTTACGAACGTAAATCTTTTTAAAAAATCGCATTTATATATAATGCATCCAAAACATTGCCAATTACAAAATAATCATCAAATTCCGTCATTTTTNCTTTGTACCAGCTCCATGCCCCATGGCCAAGGCCGTGTACAAGAATGATTTTGAGTTGCTTGCCGGCCATCTTCTCTCTCTCCCTCTCTAGTTCTTTTTTATAAGCTGTTGAGATTGGTGGAGCCCAGTCCACTCTTTGGTACGACAATTATTTTAAATTAATTATTTTATTAATTTATTTTCTTCGTTCTTGCCGCCTTATCTCTCCCTGCCTCCCGTTTTTCTTGTTCAAAGCAGAGAAGAAATTTGATTAAGAAGCTACAGGAGGTTTTACTCTTTTTTACGTTTTTGTTTGTTTGGAATTGTGGCTTATGGGAAAATACAATGAAAGTAATTTGTCGAACCACTTAAATCTGTGTGTTCGGCTATTCTCTATTTTATTGTGTAAATTTTCTCATTCTATTTTTCGCTTTCTTCGCCGATAGTTCTATATGCCACAACTGGTATCAGAGCCGTGGTTCGGAATGAAGAAGAATGATGACCGGAGATGAAGTGAAGGTTTCAAGGATCGAGAAATTTGATAGCACAAATTTTAGTTATTGAGGATGCAAATAGAAGACTACCTATATGTGAAGAAATTTCATCTTCTGTTATCGATGAAAAGACCGGAAATGATGAATGAGACTGAATGGAATTTGTTGCATCAACAAGCTCTGGGGGTTATTCGATTAACTCTGTCGAGGTCCGTTGCACACAACGTCGTCAAGGAAAGGACTATGAAAGATCTCATGACAAGCCTGTCAAGTATGTATGAAAAGTCGTCCGTGAATAATAAGGTATATCTGATGAAAAAAGTTATTCAATTTGAATATGACGAAATGTAAGTCTGTTGTACAACACCTGAGTGATTTTAATACTATCATAAATCAATTATCATCGGCGTAAATTGAATTTGATGATGAGATACATGCATTGATCTTGTTGGCTTCATTGTCAAATAGCTGAGAATCTATGAGGATGGCTGATAGTAACTATGCAGGTAAATCTAAACTGAAATATGATATACGTGATTTGATTTTAGCTAAGGTGCGCAGAAAAGATTCTGGCGAGACCTCGGGTTCGAGTTCAGCATTAAATATTGATTTCAAAAGGAGATCACAAGACAAAAACTCAAACACAAGAAGATCAAAATTAAAACACAGAGGCAAGAACAAGTCAACGTCTGACCAGAAATCAACTTGTTGGAATTATGACAAAACTGGTCACATAAAGAGGAATTGCAGAAATCCCAAGACGACAGAGAATGATAGCGCAAATGTAATAATTGAAGAAACACAAGATGCACTATTGCTAGTAGTTCATAGTTCTATTGATGACTAGATACTGGATTCAGGAGTTTCTTTCCATATAACTTTTCATCGAGAATTGATGCGAAATTATGTTGTAGGTGACTTTGAGAAAGTATATCCGACAGATGGAGAAGCTTTGAATGTGGTAGGAAATGAAGATATTGACATTGCGCTTCCAAACAAGAACAAGTGGTATGTGCAAAAGGACACATTCCTGAACTGAAGAAGAACCTCATTTCTGTTGGGTAGTTTGATGAGTGTGGACATTCAATAGTATTTTCAGATAGCACCTGGAAGGTTACTAAAAGAGCAATGATACTGGCTCGAGATGAGAAAACTTGTACGTTGTATATGCTACTGGTTTAATTAACAGTGTTGATAATACTATTGCAGAGAGCACATTAGAGTTGGGGCATTGTAGACTAGGTCATATGAGTCAGAAGGGTATCAAGGAACTTCAGTCCAGAGGCAAGTTACCAGAACTGAAGTCAATTGATCTCAGCATGTGTGAGAGTTGCATTATGGGGAAACATAGAAAGGCCAGTTTTCTGAAAAGTGGCATGCCGTCAAAAGCAGGAAAAATGGATATTGTACACACATATGTGTGGGGACCTTCTCCAATGGCATCCCATTGAGGCTTTCATTACTATGTCACATTTATTGATGATCATAACAGAAATGTATGAGTTTATTTCTTGGAGCATAAATCTGATGTATTTAATGTGTTTAAGACTTGGAAGACCATGGTTAAAACATAGACAAGATTAAAGCTGAAATGCCTGAGGTCTGATAATGGTGATGAGTACATTGATGACAGGTTCAAGAAGTATTGTGCAGCTCATGACATCATAATGAAGAAGACCATTCCAGGGACACGACAACAAAATGGTGTTGCAGAGCCCATGAACAAAACCATTAATGAGCGGGCTAGAAGCATGGGATTGCACGCTGGACTATCACGTATTCTCTGGACAGAAGCGATTAGCACTGTAGTTTACTTGATTAACAAGGGGTCATCTGTTCCACTACATTGTGAATTATCTGAGGAGGTAAGGAGTGGGAAAGATGTCAAATTTTCTCACCTTAAAACTTTTGGTTGTCTTTCATATGTTCTCATTAATCCTGATGCTCGTAGTAAGCTTGAGGCTAAGTTAAAGAAGTGTTAAATGAGGCATTTAGTTTCGTTTCTAGGATGATTAGGGTCAGAAGATCATGAGGAGCATAAACATGATTTTCAATGAGAAGATTATGTACAACGACAAGTCCAGTAAATTTTCTGGAACAACACCATAAGAATCTGAGTTGGTAAGGTTTGATGATTTACCAGAGGTCATAGTGCAGGGCAGTGATGCAAGTGACAAGGAGAGTGGGTCCGTGACACCCATTCATATTGTTCCACAGTCAGTTTCAGAGAAGTCCACCCCTATAGTCGTAGTTCACTGGTCATAAAGGACTAGACATTCTCCAAAACATTACTCTCCAATTTTGAACTACAATCTGCTGACAGATGGAGGAGAACCTCAGAGTTATGAAGAAATATTGCAAAATGAAAATTCGAGCAAGTGGGAGCTTGCCATGAAGGTGGAGATGAATTCTCTGTTAAAAAATCAGACTTGAGAGTTGACATAACTTCCATTAGGGAAAAACACATTTCACAAAAAGTTGGTGTACCAGGTGAAGACTGAGCATGATTGCAATAAAATTTACAAAATTAGACTCATTGTAAAAGGCTTTCAGCAAAAACATGATATTGATTATTCCGAGATTTTCTCTCCTGTGATGAAGCTCACAACCATCAGAATGGTACTGTCTATGGTGGCTACTGAAGATCTCTTCCTTGAGTAGCTAGACGTGAATGTAACCTTTCTTCATGGATACCCTAACGAAGACATCTACATGCACCAGACTTATGGTACAAGTAAAGGAAGATTCCATTTATAGACTAAAGAAGAGCTTGTATGATCTAAAGCAAGCTCCTAGACAATGGTACAAAAAACTTGATAATTCGATGCATCATGCAAGGTACAACAAATGTCAGTCAGATCATTGCTGCTATGTCAGACATTTTGACAATTTTTATATTATTCTACTATTATATGTGAATGACATGCTTATTATAGGGGCTAATATTGACGAGATCAATAATCCGAAGGAGCAGATGTCAGAGAATTTTGCAATCAAAGATTTGAGAGCTGCGAAGCAAATCCTTGACAAGAGAATTGTCAAAGATAGAGTCAGAGGCACGTTGAGACTTATTTAGGCTGAGTATGTGAAAAAGGAACTTAGTTGGTTCAATATGAATAAGGCCACACCAGTTGACACACATTTAGGCAGTCACTTCAGACTCAGCAAGAATCAATCACCCAAGTCAGAGGAGGAACGTGACCACATAAATAAAAATTCTTATGCTTTAACTATTGGTTCACTTATGTATACTATTGTTTGCACAAGACCAGATATTGCATATGCAGAGAGAGTTGTTAGCAGATACATGAGTAACCCTAGAAAGAACATTGAAAAGCTGTGAAGTGAAAACCAAATTATACACACTGCGATGATTATTTTTACCAATTTCGATATCGTGGCTGTCTTTTTCATTATTTAAATACAAAAAGTAAAGTTTTTAAGCTTAATTATCTCTATTGTCTTTTCATAAAAGAAAATTATTATTAAATTTCGATCGATAGGGGATGAGATTTTAAACAATAATATTATAATTTACATCTTAGCTGATGCGATTATCTCGAAGCTGACCCACCAAAAAGAAAAAAAAAAAATAAATAACATTAGAATCTTGCAAGAAAATATGCTCCTAGTAATAGCTCGACATGTGGATTTTCATTAATAATCCCTCAAATTATTCTGTGATAAAAACAATATTTCAAATCAGTAACTCGATAAAACAATATGTGTAAATTATCTTGTTATTTGTGTACGTTATCTTGCTATTTAATTTAATTAGCATATATTTAAATATCTACTTCTAAATCGTCCATGACAACCCTACAGAACCAATCAAAGAAGCATCAGAAAGTCAAAATCCACAATCTATTAATTACAGATTCAGTTCCATCCACAGTAAGACAGCCATAGTAGTTCTTGAATTTGCAGAATAAAATTTACAGTGCTAATAATCTCAGGCTTTTGCTTCAAGAATAATTGAAGAATATGGAGCCATACTATACACAGATCCATTGACCAGCACTCCTTCAGCCACAAAATCTTCTGGGGATCCAAAGTTTGTGTCTACCTGCAAAAAGTGTAATATTTAGGAGTGAAATATGTAAAATATAAAGTTTTGAGTGTTATATATGTAAAATATAAATGAAGGATCTTACCACTCTATACCAACGCCTCCCATTTGGTGGTGAAGGAACTTTACTTTCAGTGTAGTGGTCATGCGCATTGAAAGCAACAAAGATATCTCCTCTGAATTTATCATCATGGAGCCTGAGGAAAAAGGATATTTACATATCTAACATCTTAAGTTTAACATTTATATGTGTAAGACTCGAATCAATAACATCACGTCAAAAACACGGTATTAGTCGATAGGTTTTTACATACATACCATGGAATTTTATGCATATACATATCTAACAACTAAACATCAATTTTTATATATAAACCTCCTTTCTTATGCATAAAAAAAACTGAATACACCTTTTTATGCATGGGTGCGGTGGCATATATGTAAAAATTGAAATTTGGGTGTTAGATATATATATGCATGAGAATTCTATGGTATATATGTAAATCTTCAGAATAACTATTATAAAGTGAGATTCATGTTTCACTGGCATGATAACCCAAGTGTTATACGTCAACACAGCAAATTAAAGTGTTAGAAATATACATGCATAAATTGTGTAATATATACAAAAAAAAATGTATTAGGAGATGTGAAAAAGCAGCAATTTAATCGTTCTGGAAATAGCAGGAATAAATTTCACTCACGTGAAAGCTAGGCATCTGCTTTCCGGATTGTCCCAGTGGTCCTCGTGCCATGCCACATCATTCTGCACATGTTCAATTCAATTAAACCATTCAATTCCGTTAGGCATTCGACATTTCCCCCAGTACTGAAAGTTATCATGTTTGAACACACACAAAAAAGAAGCCCTTCAATGTGCTGGTTTATTGATTTATCAGTAGATTTACGTACATACCACTCAATTCCTATATATTTACATATCTAAAAGCCCCAAACTACAAATTTTTACATTAATGACACATTACCTAAGACTGAAAAAGGTGTAATTCACCTTTTTAAAATTAAAATGATAGTATTTTTTATGTGAAATGAAAGATTTGGGTGGTATAAATGTAAAACATAGAATTTAGAAGTTAGGTGTGTAAATACATAGGAATTGAGTGGATGTATGTAAAATGCCCCTTTTTTTAAGGGGCTCGCAGTTTTCTACTTATCTGGCTGCTCAATAAATGTAATGTGCTGCACGTGGCTTCAATGTAGGATACGTGCGAATAAAGAAAAACAGAGCATTTACAAACATACCACCCAATTCTTAAGCATTTACATATCCAACACCTAAACTTTACTTTTTTTTTACATTTGTAGCACCTAAAATTTTTATCTCACAACAAAAATATCATTATTTGAACTTTTAAAAGGTTAAATACACTTTTCATACATAGGTAAAAGGTAGCATATATGTAAAATTGAAGTTTAGGCGTTAGATATGTAAATACATAAGAATTGAGTGGTATGTATGCAAATTCTCCAAAAAAAAAGAGGCATTTACATACATATCACCCAATTCTTATGTATGAACATATCAACCCTCAAATCTTCAATTTTTACATACGGACCAGCTGATTCCTATGTTTTAGCAGTGGTCTATAGGTAAAAATTGAAGTTTAGTTGGTTGATATGTTAATACATAAGAATTGATTGGTAAGTATGTGAATCTCTCAAAATAAATTAAAAAAAAAAAGTTCCGTACTCATGTGTATGAAGAGCTGAATAAAGATGCAGCTTAAACAACATTATAATAGGGAATCTTGATGTAATCTTTAAGAAAAATAAAGGGTGATTTACCTTCTCAAGAAATCGATCACGTTTTAGTATAGGATGCGTGTGGCGGAACTTAATCATCTCTGAGAAAAATCGAAAAAGATCGTCTCTTTTTGCATCCAACTGTTCCAGAAAATAAAAAAATAAAGAAAAACATTACTTTCCATACTTTCCTAACATAAAAACGAACAAACAAAAAAAAAAGAAGACATTTTGCACCTCTCCCCATTGAAAATGATTGATGGAAGTGTCGTGTCCGTAACTATTATTATTTCCATATCTTGTATGCCCATATTCATCACCCATGAACATCATTGGTGTTCCCTGCAAAAAAAAGAGATGTAAAATGTAAATAGGAAAACATTTGGGCTGTTTGTATTAGGAGTGTAGAGTAAACCACATGCATGGGGTTTTGAAGTTATAATTCTTTGGTCAGGAAAAAAAAATAAACCTAGAGTAACATATTGAACGCCCTCATGTAAATCTCTTCAACATGCTATTCATGTATAAATATTTATTAATAAACCTTAAAAACATTGTAAACAATTTTCAGTACAGGATGGTTGAAACAAGAAATTAATTTAGAAAATCTAAGAAAAGTTAAAATAAGGCTATAAGAAAACTTATTTGCACAACTTAAAATTCTTGCAAAAATAATATGAAGAACAAAATAAATAGAACATTGACCACCTATAGCTACCTGAGAGATCATTAATGCAACATGGAAGTTCTTCATTTGTCGCACACGCAGATTTCTGATAGTAATATCATCCGTTTCACCTGCAAAGGCCACATGTCTGCAACTTAATCAAAATATCATTATCAGCATTAATTAATTACATTGGTTTTTCCTATTTATAGATTTGTCAAAGTAATATTATCAAACATAACTATTGAAATCATCCCTGGCAGTGGAATTAGACCATTGATAAATAACTGGACTTCCAAATGTATTCAAATCGGTTTAGCAATTTATGATGCCAAAAGGTTTCTGCAATATGGCTTCACATTTAAGCTTATAGAAGACTTCACAATTTTTACAAACTGCCTCTCGATAGAAATGAATGACATTCGTTACAAAGAAAGGCTTGTGCATTTCGATGCATTTCATTAGTAGTAGAATGCCTACTTTCACTTGATTGAAATCTGCAAGTTTAAACTTTAAATACAATACTAAACCATCTATCCACTTCAAACTAATAAGAATAGTGTCATATTTAACTGATTATAGACAGTTTAATCAAAATCACATAAGAAAAAAGCATAAAGAGTGTTTTGGATTGCAAAAGAATAAATTTGTACATTTAAAGCTTAGCTTCTTCCAAATCAACCTATGTCAATATGCATTTTAATTGGGATGCCTAGAGCATGTATATTTGATGACTTTTACCTAAAATAATTCAGGGATGACTATATTAGACTCCATTAATATGGGCTAAAATAGTCCACACTCTCTTTTAAAGGGAGGAATGTATCACCCCAAAAGAGTTTTAAGGGTCTGTTTGGGGCAATTGTAGCCTTTAGAAGAAGCAACTGTGAATTGCAACAGAAGAAACTGTTTTTCAAAAAGCTGCGGTGACTATTACAAATTTATTTTATTTTCAAAAAATCAGACCGTAACTTTCAGATAGTCATCACACTTTAATGGCTGTTGAAAAAAAACAACCTTCCATTACAAAAATTTCTAAAAAACAGCAAGAAAATAGTTCCTCAAACAAAAATTTGATGGCGGTCTGAAAAACAAGGCTAACAAAAAACTGTCCAAAACAGACCCTAATTTAGCATTTTTATAGGCCCTGGGACTAAAATCTGTAAATAATTGTGTCATTTTGCCACTTCTATAAAAAGTAAACACAAACGAAAATGCTATAAAGAAAAAAATTTATTTATTATAAAAAGATTTTATTCTTATGGAAGAATTAAAGCATTCCTTCTCTCAAAAAAATTGATGCACTTTATTTTCATAACTAAGTTTCATAATAAAATAAGCTTGAAATTTGAAGTGTTGAACCACTTTTTTTTTATCGTACTTGATAGTACTAAAAAATCATTTCCTTTCATTCCAGATGTTCCAAATACTTGAAAGCTACAGAATGACCCAGAAATCATTAGCATTATCTACAATTGAGAGGTCAATTTTACATAAAAAAAAGTGATGAAAACACATCCCCAAAATTTTATCCCATAAAAGTGGACTTTGATATTCAACACTTGCAGTGGTTGTTCTCCGTAGTTGAAAAATATGTTTCACAATATCAAATTATAAAAAGGGTATATCACTGTATAAATGTACGAAATTCTTCTTAAAAAACATTTCATTTACACTCTCAAATATGG